>JAUMHD010009318.1:0-71244 GCA_032359135.1 Ulvella scutata
CCCTCTTAATCCACAACATGTAGGCGTCACGCCCAAAGGCACCACCACTAGCAGCAACTTCTGCCCACTCACGCAACGACTCTACCGCTGCTTTACCCAGCCGCCCATAGGTCTCAACAGCAGTGTGTGTGTGTGTGTGTGTGTGTGTGTGTGTGTGTGTGTGTGTGTGTGTGCAAGAATTGGTGTTCCTATTGTTGCTGTTGTTCTGCTTGTCTTGCACAGCCGCATCGGGCATGCGTGGGGCATGCATGGCTATGAGTGCGGCGCCTCCCATTTGCAGCGCAGCCGCTGGCCATCCACACGTGTTGCCCTGGAAGCCTACTTGCCACTAATGCGCCCCTCTGGACACGAATGTGCTAGTCTTCGTGTGCTCTCAGCATGGCCCTGCTGGCGCGCTGCTTGCGCCTCAATTCCGAATGCATGCTCTCTGCGTGCCGACCGTGTGCATCAACTTTTCGTTGCACTGAATGCATTGAGTGCAGGCATGACGCTACAGAAGTGGGAGCAAGGACTGCGGCAACATGCTGAGAGCACAAGTCTTGCATCTTCAAGAACCAGATAGCCCTGCAAGAATGCCCGGTGCCATGCCCGTACATTGGCATCTATCAGCATCCCCTGTTGGATGCACACACTTCTTTCCAGCCCTGGCCAAACTCGCTGAGATATTACAAAATGGTTGAGATGTCAGTATGCAAATTCTGTGGCTTGTAGGTGGTGTTTAGTGTCTACGTGCTCGTTCGCTTCGGTAGTCTCAGGCCACTCTGTGGCAAGCGCTTGCTCCAATTGCCCTTTGATCTTGATATCAGGTGCACCTGTGGGGGCAGGGGCGTGCACTGTTGGTTATAGGATGCTGGTACATGCGCAGTATCTGTTGCCTGATATCTCGGCACCTGCTCTGCCTTGCATTGTGTGCTATTCTGCTGCTTGGTGTGCTCGGTGGTGATTGGCAGCCGAACTGTGGCGGTATGCCCTGATGCTAGCGTTTGCACGGTTATCAGCTGCTGTGCCTTCAGGTCTCCTGTTCATGGTACATCATTTTCTGGTTCTTTCACCATTGGTCGTCTTTGTAAGTCAGCGCCAGAGGTGCGGTTGGGAACAAAGTGATTCAGAACGTAGACCCACATTTACAAAGACATAAATTAGATCCAAGTACAGTGTGCATTAATCACTTGGACAAATTGCTCACAATACGGCAGTCACGTCGCCACTGCGACGAAGCACCAACACACTGTTGTCAACCAGGCCAAGGGCCACAACCCTCACGCTCCAGGAATGGGCACGTTATGCTGCATGGACTCCTTCTGTATCTTCTGGCATGTTGTCTCCACCAAGCCGAGCAACTTGCTGATGGACTCTGCCCAGTGATCTAGCACCTGTACTGGCCCCTGAGCAGGGGTGAAGTACACGATACCTGCAGGCCTGTCTATCTTCGCCTTGATGGCTTCATTGATGACGAGGTTCGCGAGATGCTCCTCTGCATCGTCTGCTGGCAAGTTCAGCAACTTGGACAGTCGATCAAGCGACAACCGCGAGTAGTACTTTGACACTACCATCAAGTTGTGCTCTGTCACTCGCTTGGTGAAGTCTTCTTGCCTCTTCTGGCCCTCTGTGCCACCAAAAATGTCCTCCTGTGCTGCTATCTCTTGACCATATCGTGTCTTAAGAGCGTGCACTCCAGCAACTTCCTGTGTCAGGAAGATCGTGAGCACGTCTTTGTGCTCTGGCAGGTCGTCAATCGATGGATCCTGCAGAGCGTTGTTACACAACGTTGTGTAGTCCGAAGCAGAGCCCTCCTTTGTGCTATAAGCAGGGCATAGCACGAGATACCTGCATGATCAATCACTCTCAGTTGATCCCCATCCATTGCAAACTGCGGCATACGCTCGGAAACGGGCCCAGTGCGCCAGCAGAAGGCCCTGCGGCAGGCGTCTGCTAAAAGCTGCAAATGCAGATGATTGGAAGTATTTGACTTGCTGGAAAACAATCTGCTTTCCCTGCCATCCTGGGCATGCTACAGGCCTTCGTGCCATTCTGGGCCTTTCACATGCTGCAAAAGGTAACTGCCCCATAGACTCCACAATGCATAAAGTAGGCTTGCAGCATAACAGAACAGCAGTCCCAGAGGACAGAAGGTGGTGGTTGCTGCATCTGCAGTATACATGTGCAAAGTCAGGGCCTTTGGGAAGCGCACCAGACGACCTTCTTCAGCACAGGCTGCCACTTCTCTGGGTCTGTCTTGCAGTCTGCGTAGATGGCGAGTAGAGCACGCACAATCTCGATGTAGTTGTTGGTCTGCTTGTGGAATCGAATCATCTGGTTGTAGTAGATGTGCTTCAGATCCCCCATAGAGGGCGTACCCTCTTCGGGCTGCTCAATCGCAGTTCCCTGCAGGGAAATCTCCCCAGCTTCTTGATCCTTTGCCCCCGCATCAAAAGCCTTGGGAGACACCTGCACGTGCATGCCCTTGTCACTTCCTTTGCAGCTGTTGACGTGTTGCAAGTTTAGAGGACAGGGCTGCATGCGTCCTGAGCTCTTGTACCGGAGTCAGTCGCCACTGGTAGCGTCACAAAGCTAACAGCCTGGGAGCCAGGTTTCCTTGGGGCGGCCTACTGCATTACTGTCAATTGCTTGCATGGTCAGCCTTGCCAATAGGGGCAAGCCAAAAAATATGACATCATACTACAGTAATATGGCTGTAATATGACCAAAGCATGCACGTGTCCCAGAGACATGACCATGGCAGGCTAGCCACCTCATGAGCTCGCTTGTATGCAGCACCCTGAGCACAGAAGAACACTGCTCGTACGAAGAGACCATGGACAGCACACACATACAGAGTACGGAACTTCCAAACGCATCAAGTGCGCCATGCTACTTGCAAGTTGTGCTGCAAAGCAACAGCGGGCACACCTTGCGGCTCAGTATTTGTGCACGGACGAAGTCAGCATTGTCCATACAGAGTCTCATTTGCTCTAGCACATAGGCAATTTTCTCTGATCGGTGCATGGCACCAAACGTCTCCACCGCAACCTCCTGCATTGCATCAGCTGCCTCCTTGATCTTGTTCTCGCCCTCCAGGATCCTTGCTAAGCGCTTGGTGAGACGAGCACGATCTATCTCTACGAAGATTTTCCCTTCTGTTACCCCCTGAAGCACCTTGATGAGTGCCACTTGCTCTTCCTTACTGCTTCTGCTTTCAAGCATCTCGGATGCTCGTCGAACGATCGCCTGCAGTAGCATAGAAGTTGAAGTGAACTGCGTTACGCTTGCTCAGGGCACCAAAGGCAGGTGCTGCTGGCTAAAGATGAGAGTAGTTCTTCGGAGCATGTCCAACCTGAACTCACTACGCAGGCGATAAGAGAAAATGACACGACGTGCACCATGCGGGTTGCGCATATAAAATAAAATGTACCTGGATGGTAGCCTTCAATTGCCCTCTTCGTTTTGTCAGAAGTGCAATATGCTCGAGGAGACCCTTCCAATCCCCAGCTGCTTGAAGCACGTCCAATAGCGCAGTGCACGATTCACGGCTCAACGCAAGGTCTTCGGCAAGCCTGCATTGTTTTTCTATTGCTAGCAGCGCCTCTTGAGCGCCAGCGGTATCTCCCTGAATTCAGTCAATCACGTTGCAACAGTCCGCCATTTAAACAACGATGTATTTGGCACCTTTCACACACACAGCCGCGCACTACAAGGCTGATAGAGAATACAAATAATAACCATGTACCTGCTTGGCAAGCGACTTGGCATTTTCGATCTTCGCTCTGATCTGTGCTGCATCGAGGTCACTTTGCCTCTTGTCGTCCTTCTTGGGGGGAGATGGATCTTCCTCCATCTTTGCAGCACCTTCTGTCATGAGGATCTCTGGTAGCTACAAAACTGAGAACGGGGCACAGAAGAGAAAGTGACTTGCAACCGTCGTTGCTGCTAAACACGCTCCTCGCGATCACGCAACAACGCTGACTTCTGTTGTATGCTGAACACATTGTTTAGCTACTGTGGTGAACATATGCTTAGATCAACGCTGCAGCGCGCTGAGACAGAACAGGGAAGCGGGGCATTGACTCCGATGCAGAATGTTCTGTGGATGCTTCTGTTCAACATGCTGTTGATGACATGCATTCTGCAGAAGCCAGAGTCAAGAGGTGCTTCGCATGACTTCATGTGGTCCCATAACAGGCAAGTTGCAAGTGTCTTATGTACTTCCATGTCAGCATGTAGTCCTTGCTGCTTCAAATATCTTCCGGCACTGGCCATAGGTGTCGCACAATGACACGCTAGGGAGGTCCGATAACTCCACGACACAGCGAGGCTTCGATCAAGCTCGCTTGGCAGTGTGTAAACAGAAGGAGAAGTGGCATCCTAGGTGGCAGAGCATGACTGTAGCCGTGATGATTTTCGAACAGACAAGGACGCCCAGAAAAGGATGCCTACATCTAGGCATAGTCAGAACATCAGGATCTCCATAGATAATTTTCAATGAAAGAAGCAAAATCAACCCTCCCGAACAGCAACGTTCTCTCTCTCCCGATTCTAGTCCTTGTGGTGCTTCACTACTGCACGCATGTCCTTCCACAGCCCTCTTTCTGTTCGGATCCAACACAGCAACACACAACATAGCACACAAACACCTACTGCAATGTGCCTTAAGATAGGTCCGGGCATTCTTTGGTCCAACAGCACATCCGTCATACTGGAGAGCATTGTGCGATTGCTGAAGCTTGTTGTAACAGCACCTGCTGCCAGAGCAAGGATGCTGCCAGGAGCGGGCACCCATGCAAACCACGATCCTCTGTAGTGCTTGTGCCACTTTCTAATGTAGAGACAAGCCACAGTGATCCGTGCCACCATGCTAGCATAGTCTATCACCACAAGCATCACACAGCTCTCACCAAGATGCTGCAGTGCAGCGATGCAGGCGGCCTGAACCAGCACGATCGATACCATGGCCACATTGGACTTCATCAGATCGCCAGGAGTCATTGTGGCGTGCACATAAGCCTCGCATACACCATTCACTGCCAAGCACAGCAGGTACCCACAGTATGCTGCCAACACGGTGGGTGCTTCTGTAGAGCTCCATCTCCGAGACAGAAGCACATGTATGGCTGCAAAGGAATAGTTCGGGCCAAACGCACATGCTAGAGAAGCACAAAGCACCACAATCCGCAGCAGCAACTGCATGCGGGGAACGTGAGAGTGCTCTTGGGGGCCCTGAGTGTCTGCTGCAGCAGCGCCGTTCGCCGTGTGGCCAGGGGAAGTGTGGCTGCTGCTCTTGGCAACAGGAGCTTCAGAAAACGCTCTGAAAGCGGCGTTCTCGATAGGCCAGAACACCATCCGCACAACCAGGCTCCCAAGGTTCTGCACCTCACCATAAACCCCCGAGGCATGCTCACTGTATGTGCTCAGAGAGAACCTGCAAATGTTTACTGCTTCTCTGTAGGCAAGAGCGTGGCCGACAAGTGGCCGGCCGTCCATTTATAAGCTATGCTACAGCTTACAGATCCGGAGCAAGCATGGCTGCGGACGCATGCACACTCATGCATGTCTCCATACCCATCCCAAAGAACAGTCGGACGTCTCAGGATGCATAGATGGACAAGGTTCCCACAATTAGTTGTCAGATATTTGGCCAAGCGCAACTGTTCAAATGTTGTTTAACAACACCCTGTTGCAGCTCATCTTCCGGTTCAGCATGCCCAGACACGTAACAGGGCTGCAGTGAGGAGCAAGACAGCATGAACATCTGGGAGCAAGCGTTGGAACGTTCGAAGCGACTATGCAGATACCTTGGACAAGCGCGTAGACAAATGCTGCGCACCTGGTGGCCTCCTGCAGCAGCATCTTCTGGCAGGCCTGTGTTGTGAAGATGCATGACACCCGGAGGGTGGCTGTGTCAGCATTAAACACGCGCGCATAAGCCTGCTCAGCTGATGTGCACTGCGGCTGCGACGTGCCCGTCGCAACCTTGTGCTCAGCTGATGTCATGCCAGTGAGCTCCCGCAACGCTGTCGAGTCCTGCTGCGATGGGTGTGGCACTCCTCCGTTTGCGGTTGAGGATGGGGATGCCGCGCTGCTGCGCCAGGGCCCGGACAGCAACCAGAAGTGTCCCATGTATGCTGCTGCATTGGTGAGGCTGTACGCCAGATATCCCAGAGCAAAAGATGTTGCGGGCGTTACCGTTCCTGCAACCTGCACATAACTCACTTGATTGGCCGACGCCAGTCGATAAAGCTCTGGGGGCTCACCCTGAGAGGTTTCGCCAGAACCTACTGTAAATCTACTAAGACTGTCGATAGGGGTGCTGTTGCCTGTAAGTTGCAGCCTCATTCTCCCGCTGAACGCAACCAGCCTGTGCGTCACAGAATCGGTACTGATGAGGGGGGAGTGGGGCACGGCCAGTGGGGACGACGAATCAAGGAGGAGAGAGTGATATGCAGGCGCCGCGATGGGAAACAAGAGGTGATTTCAATCATCCTAGAGGGCCTGCAGCGCTGTACGGCGCCTCCCTACCCCCCCCCCCGCGGTGACAAGAAAGGTGTCGAAATCCCCCATCTGGACAGCACCACCCCTGCTGGCAGCAACTGCACCACTCATGCTGATGCGCTGCTAGTTCTGACAGTGAGTTCAAAAGCAATCAATATAAGTATTCTCCCCGACATCCTTTCGCAAATCATTCAGGTTGACTTTCTTGGGCCGGTGAGCAGTTTTAAACGTTGCGCAGGACGTGCCACAGTACAACGCCACTGGAGACTGCTTACCTTCACAACCAAGACCCATACAACAACTGACTCCAACAGCTTTGCAGCAACTTCTGCTCGCATTTCGTACCCGCTGTGACCCTGATACACTGCACTGATATACATAGGATCGACCAAGGCATCCAGGAGCAGCCCGATGCATACACAGCCAATTGCTGTGGTGTAGCCAGCATTCGAAGCTGTATCTGCGCTGTAGAGCAGCCTCGCTGAGAAGAGAACTGTGCATAGTATGGAAGCAATAAGTGTCCATGGCACGAACGCCTGAGCAGTTAGGAAACAGGCTTGAAGTGTTGGTGCTCGAAGGCATCCCCTCCGAATTCCTTCCCTACACAAGCCCGTCACTACTGCCAGTAGTAGGGGTAGATGAACCGTGCTGATCTGCAACAACAGCTCTTGATTGTCGTTCTGTTACAGAGGTGCTGTGTCCCTGAACACTCACACTTCGACGCGTATGGTCATGAGAACACGATTAAAGAGGACGCACACAGCTGCATCCTCTGGTGCAATGACCTGCTTGACTGCTAAATGAAAGGCAAAAGGCAACAACCTTGATAGAAATTGCTGAAGGAATGTGTGTATGGCGGTGACCGCTAAGCCCTGTGTCCTACCGCCCATCCCTCCACGAGACGCACAGTCAGGGGTGTGTCATGGCGTTTGAAGCCAGCAGTTGTACAAATCTGGTCTACATCATATCGTAACGTAGATCTACAGATCAGCATTGACCAGAGCTGCGCATCCTGATCTGGAGATGGAGGACGAGATCTCTACCGTTCACACATCGCGACAGAGCAAGCGATCTGAAAATGTCCTTCTTTCAGCCGTCCTTTCGCGACCACTTTGGTAGAGATCAAGCCTTGGGATTCCGGGTTACAACTTATATGAGTGGGGGTGATCATGCCCTGTTCCTGTCAAATGCATTGTGACCAACAGATCTATATGTACATATCTGATACCATCCTGCCTTGCACCATGAACCGTGCACCAAAACATACCAGGATCCTTGACGATGCCATCTATTCAAGAAGAGCACCGCGGTCATATTGCCCAGACATGACACTTCAGGTGAACCCAGCTCCCCGCCGTCGATTCTTGGCTCCCTGCGATACTGTCTTCTTCTTGCCACCACCAGCCCCTCTCACTCCATTGACTCGTACTGCAAGCTGCTCCAACAGTGACATAAACTTGGCACATGACATCACCTTGATCATGCCCGGGTCTTGCAATGTACTAGCACCATCCGCCTGCAGCTCAAGATATACTGTGTCAAGGCTCAATATCACGTTATGACATTGTAACACTGACAGTGACACATTCAAGTGATCCCTGCAGAGGGGAAGTCTAGCCCCCGTGAATAGAACACCAGTTGGCAGAACTTATGTGTTTGGTAAGCATGAAACTGCCCCGACAAGCCGATTCTCGAGATGCGCCTGATGGTAACGTAGTGTAACGTGCATTTGTCCTCTCATCGCGTCTTAAGCTTGTCACTTACAGCGTACAGATGATGTATATTATATTATTATATTGTATTATTCTGCAAAATCTTCAATGACGGTGGGGCACACGTATTCTGAGTGGGGAAACCGGGGAGGGGGTGGGGGGGGGTTGGAGAGCAGCGCACCGCAAGAACATGGCGCTCCACACAACCTTCAAGAGCAGTAGCAACAATATACTTTCCTGCTGCTGCACTTGCAGGCCTGCGGCGTGCAGCTTTGTAGCGGTACTTGGAGCCCAGCATCGCTGAGCACTGGTTGGCGTACCGAAGCATCTCATTCAGCTGCTCTGCATACACCTCCTGCATGTCATGCGCCTGCATGTTGAACGCATGCCGTGCTTCATAACCGTCTTGATGCTGTTGCTGCCGGCCTGGAGCAGGACCCTGCACACGCGGGGCAAATCTGCCCCCAGATTGTGCCTGAAACGTTTGGCTGCCTGTCCAACCGCCCCCACCACCACCCCTTGGAACAGATTGGTTCGTGTCATCTCTCAGCCAGTTGCTGGTACTCTGTGCCGCTTGACGTACCATCAAAGCTGCCTGGGCTTGCTCGAAGGACTGGCGGACGTATGGAGAGAGGTCATTGTCCCAGTACGTGCCAACCCAGGCATGGGGGGCATTGACACGGCTTGGTGCCAGCTGGTAGTGCTGGTAGCGACTCTGTGAGTAGGGTTCTGCGGACCCAGGTCTACAAGGGGGGCCTTCGGGATCCCCTGGTAGGCCTGGGCCGTCTTGTGATCTTGTGCGGGGAGGAATACCAGCTGGTGTGTCGTCCCATACAGGACGAATCCTGGCGCCTGAAGACAGCCATAGAGCAGTTCAATTCACAAATAAGCGTTAGCAGCACGGCAATGACCACTCTTTGCATGTTTCTTCACGCACCGAAGTGCCTAAGGAGTTAGGTACTACACTGCGTACAAGCGTCAGGATTGCCGGCCCGCAAGAGCACAAGATTGAAAACAACTGTGAGTATGGGTCATTTTTTTGCTATCATACCGGCAGTTTTTGGTCGAGATCCTCTGGTAGAGTCTGTTGTGGATGATCTACTAGCTCTGTGTCCAAGCGCCTGCGGGTGTAACATGCTCATAGGCCGTGGGGCTGCAGACCACTCATCCACGGCAGCATAAGGGGCGGTGTCTTCCTGAACGAAGGTAGTTCCAGGAGGGGGGGAGTATGCAGCAATGTACATTGCAGATCGAGAGGGTGTGGCGGGAGGCGATGCAGAAACACCTCTGCTTGGCCCCAAGTACACGTACTCCAGATCCGCACCATCAGGTTGCATGGCCTCTTCCATGTGCTGCTGAATGCTTGGGGACAGAGCGCCACCCTTGCGGGCTCTGCAACATTTGTTATCTTGTGGCCAAACAGCACAACAGCGATTGCCTTGAGTGTGCTTGTAAATGATTGCTTGTTCCAAGTACAGTTCCAAGTACACAAGCTAAGTGAGTGCCTTACCAGTTCATTGAAGGATGAGGTCACCAAAATCATCACAAGATCACTGGTGGATAGGTGTGGAAAGCTCACCGGTTCTTTCCACTTACTGTGCGCCTAGCATGAACATGGCCTCCTTCTGGAACAATCTCCCAGCCGTCTGGGGCTCCAAAAACAACTGGTCGCCCACATTCACATGCGGCTAGAACTGCTGGTGCCATGTACAGTTTCTTTCCAGATGCATCATGCTCTCTTTGTGTCTTGCCCTGACGCTCGTGTTTGTCAGCTGGCATGTGTTGCGATGCAGGTTTCGCGGATGGCAGCACTGCAGCAGGGGAAGCCTGGTGTTGCTCTTTTGGAGCCTTGCTTGTGCCACTGGTGACTACTTCAGGGGATGTGGTGGTGGAGTCAAACCCAGCTTGCACGGCAGACAGCAGCGTCTTCTCAGTGTGCAAAAGCTGCTGCAGCGCTGCGCGTGCCAACTGATAGATAGGGCCCAGCGCTCTTGGTACTTCTGTTAGCACTGTATCCCAGTTT
The DNA here is from genome assembly GCA_032359135.1 of Ulvella scutata. Lineage (NCBI taxonomy): Eukaryota > Viridiplantae > Chlorophyta > Ulvophyceae > Ulvales > Ulvellaceae > Ulvella > Ulvella scutata. The sequence goes on from JAUMHD010009318.1 coordinate 10,222, forward strand.
GCTTCTAGAAGTTGAGGAATCAGGTCAGAAACCTTTGCAGCCTCCATCATCAGTCCTACACTGAAAATATGTGGTCAGCATTGATAGCGGCGCAATTGTGACCCAGTGATTTTGGAATCTTTCTCCATAGGACCTGAGTAAGCCACAGAAATACTGCAGCCATGGTAGATAAGTAAACGGAATCAAGATCTTCACGTCTAATTGCTTCATAAGTTCAATTGCAGTGTGTGGCCCAATGTTATGCATAACTGGGCTCAGTGCTACAACTTCGCCTTCGCCGGGCAACATTCACCATGGCAAGGGATGAGTGGTGGGCGGGTGGGCGGGGATCACACCAACTATTTGAGAGATTCTCTGTACAATGATGGAGTTTGCATCCAAATTCTGCGATGGAACTTGTGAACGCTGCCCAATTGTTAGGGTGACACTGCGCCTCAGAACACTGGCAGCCATCGACATGCCGTCCTGTGTACCACCCTCCAGGAGCTTTGTCAGTGCAGCAAGTACATCTCCTTGGAGCAGTGCTTCAGCCCCCATGCGACCGCAAGCAAACAGGGCAAGTCTATCCTGAACAGCTCCTGATGAAAGCTCGTGAGCAGTGGTGGATGTGTGCCGCTGTTGTGCACCACAGTGGGTGCATATGTCACGTGTGTCACAAGATGCTTCAAACTGATCTTGATTACTGCAGGCACCTACTGCTGTACTCGTTTGCACAGAATCTGCTGGCTGCAAAACTGGGGCTGGAAGATGTGTGATACGGTCAGACGACAGGCTAGTTTCCTGCTGCAGGATAGTCATAGGTGCTTTTGCACCCCCATAAAGTGATGCTGTCTGTTCAACAGGAGGTTCTGATGTTGACATGTGCTGGTCAGGCTGCTCCAGCTCTTTGGACAGAACTGGGAGATCCATCGATGGATTTATCATGTTCACAGACGAACCATGAGGTGCTTCAGCCACATTTGTGAAAACACTGCTATCACCTATCTCAGGCACTCTCGATGCTTGCTGTACAGAACTTTGTTCCTTCCTTTCTGACTCCACATGTGGATGCCCAAGAAGCGAGCATGTGGATTCATGTTCTGGAAAGGTTTGAACTGATGTATGTACACTCTCTTCATGCTGAGGTGATGCATGGTCAAGAGATATTTCTGTGTCAGTAACATGATTATGAAGCTGAGATGACCCGCCAGTGCTTGCTTCTTGTGTCATGTTCTCAGAATCTTGTGCTAATGCATCAAGAATTGCAGCCTCAGATTCAGAACGCGTCTTTTCCAAACATAGCATGCCTTGGGGTTGCTGCCCGTGTGCATCAGGGTTCCAAGCAGTTGTGGCCATGCATTCAGTAGGATCTCCTTCTGATGCTTCTAGATTGGGATTTCTTTCCATTGTCCTTCCAAGAGAGATAGATGGAGCAACGTTGGAGACTGTTGGTTGCACGTCACTATGCAACGACTGGACAGTGCAGGTCGAGTTGTTGCCCTCTCCGTGTGTTCCATCAGCTACAGACCCAGGTTCCTCATCTAGCTGGGGCTCCTGAACACCAGTGCTGCTATCCCAGCCTAAGCTTGTTTGGGCTGACTGATACAAATGATGCATTGTGCCCGCCTCAGAAAATGACGAAGCAGGAAACAGCTGCGGAGCTGGTCTTGGCAACGGCGAGGCTGCAGACACTGGAACTACACATGCATCCTGCTGCAGTATTTCCTGTGGTATTTCTGTGCTTCCCTGAGGCATGATCTTGCTAAGCTTACGCGGCAAGAATTGCTGTTGCCGTGGAACAGGTGGGTGCTGGCCGCCATGAATCTTCGGAGCGTCACTCTGCTCAGCCTGCTGGCCTTGCGGGCCAGTATGCTGCTCCAGGCACAGTTGCGACTGCGTTGCAATCGGGTTGGAGCCACTCTGATGGGTTGCTGACTCAACAGTATCAGAAGGGTTTGTGGTATTAGGGGCACCTGAAAGGGGCACCTGCTCAACATCTGGAGAGCCCCAACTAGTGTCCTTCCACAACTGGTTGTCCTGCTGAAGCTGATCCGAAGTAAGGGCTTCACGCGAGACTCTGTATTCACAAAGATGCACTGGATTGTGTACCATTGCAGGATCTGTCCTGCCCTCAGCTGTGTCCAAAGCTGCTGGATTCTGGTTCAAACTGCTAGACCTACTCTGCATCTGGTCACTGAAGTCCTCAGACTCGGCGTCAATGAATGCACCGCTGATTATGCTTCCAAGTGCTCTGTCTATTGCAAAGGACGGTGTAGAGCTTTTTGCCTGCAGATCCTCATTATCAGTGCCCTGTTCAGCGCCTGCTGTTGCAGCGCCTAGAAACGACACTGGGTAGCAATGGTAGTTGACATGCGAGTTCAAGGTATCCTTATCAGGCGAAACATTGTTCGCAATAGCATGAAGCATCCCGCTTGCTCCCTTTGGCATGCAACTTTCAACCTCCAGCACGGATCCCATGTCTACAGGGTTACTGGCGTGTGTGGAATCTGTCGTGTGTGGGGCAAGCTGCCCCGCAGAGCTGTAATCCGCAGCCAGGCTGGTGCTGGTACTGGGTGCTGAGCTGTTTGCAGCCATCTCCATGATGCTCCCAATAGCTGTATCCACAGCTTGCATGGAATCTTCTCCTATAGAGGAAGCTTGTTGATTGTATCCGCCATGATAATCACAGTGGCTTGCTGGTGTTCCTGCCACTGTGTCATCATCACCGTTGTTCACCTGAGACACACCACCTGGCAAACTTGAGTTAAAAGCACTCTCCATGCGATCCCGGGGAGCTTCCCGTGACTCATCCATAGGAACACGCTCATCTGCAATTCCAGAGCTTGCAGCAGGGTGCTGTGTGCTTTCAGGAGTCCCCACATTGTTGTTCAGATGTTGCGCTGGATGCTGTCCGTCATATGCATGTGTCTCCATGCCTGAGCTATGCAACTCCGACACCTCCTGTCCAGATGCATCAGAGCTTTTTGCCGTCAGCATCATGTCTTCCTCATCATGTACAACCCCTGAGTCTCCCAGCTGAAGATGCTCTGATGCCTCACGTTCTGGAACACACTCCCACTCCTGCTCCAGATCATCCACGTCCTCAAGCCTCAAACGATCAATTCCATTGTCATCCATTTCAAGCCCTGACTCTTTGCTAGCGTCACACTCCAGAGTTGTAGCTGCTGTGCCAGCACCACTCTTCTGAGCTCCCACGGCTCCGTTCGCCTCCTCTGGGACAGCAGCAAGGGTGTACTCAACCTCCCCACTGCCATGTGCATGCATATCTCGTGGTGAAGATGGATTGACCTCATTCGTGGAGCGTCTCAGTTTCGCAGGACCTGATGCTGGGCGGTAGACCACACGACTCTCATCGACACCTGCATCACCACTCAGACTCAGGCTGCTTCATGGAGGCCACAGGATGCAGAAGAGCATGGGCCAAGGAAGACCTGGCGGGGTTTCTTTCAGCGCACGACTGTCTTGTTGCCTCTTCTTGATGTCATCACAGCTTGGTGATGCGACTGGGGCACTGAAGGGTCTCCCGTCTCGAACAGCTCGCTCTTCGAGCTTCAAGTGTTTCTCTTGCTTGCTCTTGCGATATTCCTCCAGCATGAAGCCAAGGGTACCATCTGGGGCGAAATCATCACAGTCGTCCGGATCCTGAAGAATAGTAGGTACAGAGGTCACCATTGGCACTCGACCATTAGAACTCAACGTTCGCACTGTCCTACGGATCATCATGGCCCAATGTATGCAATATGTTTCAATCCTGTCCAACCCAGAGATGGACTGGGGCTTGACGCGTTGTCAATGTGTGGTTCAGCTCAGGTGTGGAGTGAAGACCATGATCTGCCTCCAGATTTGCACGGTGCACTATGAAATACTATGAAATAGTCAGACTGCACGCACCTCAGGGATGACATCTTGGAGCTCGTCCATTGTGCTGTCAGTGTGCAGAGACATATGCACCTAGTATACTCCTGTGTGCAGGTACGCCTGCAAGCAGGTTGTGCGGAGCCACAGTTAAGCTACTATGCTGGCACTGTTTGCATGTATGTATGCTTCCTTACTGTGCTGTGATGTACCTGAAGGTCTCCTTCATACCTGCGTCCCTGTCTGTTACAGTTCAGCGGAACATGCTGAACGCACACATCATATATCATCAGCGTTGAAAACAGTTGTCATGCGCTGTGAGCAAGTGTCAAGGCTGCGTTCGCGGAAGTGACAGAGTTGGTGGATACCTGCTGAGGCCAAAACAAAGCGACGGTCACAGAAGCGCCAAACGCATAGCGTGAAACACATACACAGGCAGGAAGTTGCCAACGAAAGTTACTATATGGGTCACCGCCACTTGGGACTACCTTGCAAGGCCTTGGTGCACGTGCATGATACGGATTCATGCCTTGTTGCAAAGCAGTTTGTTTAGCTTCACATGCACTACACAGACTGACAAAGCATTTACACACTGAAAATAGGCCAAGTTGATCTGTCATCTCGAAGATCTGGCTAGAATGCTCTGATTGCGAGGTGCAGGACGGGCACGTTTCAATGCTATTCGCGTGTTCGGGTACGGAAGGTACTGGTCCAGCGGCGCTTGTTATAAATTGAATGTGTAAAAATCTATACAGCTGTTTGCGCTTTGCCATCGTGCACATTCAGAAGCTGGGTTCACTCGCAAGCATGTAGGCACAGCCAGCCTTTGAACTGCGCAAAGTCGATCGAATGACCTGTTTACATATATGTGCAGAATGCAGCAATCAACGAACAGTGCGACTGACACGCGCAAAGGATGTATGGAAGATCCACGTACCGAGGGCATGAGCAATTGCAAGCAGGCTAAAAGCAACGAAGCCGTGACCCAGCAGCCAGTACAGGCGCAGAAGCGACAAGCATGTGATGACGCAGATAAGAGTGTCAAGAATGCTGAGGGAGAGGTACGTGCTGCAGCCCAGGTACCAGGCATGCTGTAAACAACTCTTGACGTTGACAAACATTCAGATCTGTGAGATGTGCGGGGTACATGTTCAATGTACTGACGTTTCAAACTAGCACTTGCCTTGGCAGGCTGTTTGGTGGTGATTTCAAGGCGAGCTTGTTTGTGGATGGCACAGGATCTGTCTTGCAGGCAGACAGACCACAGGCAAGCGAAAGTGTGCATGTTCCGAATAAGCGCGTGAAGAATGATACAGCAGCAGTTTCAGTGGAGAATGAAGCAGCAGCACAGTCTCCTGGGAGCCAGGCAGAACCCGCAGCATCCGCAGCACCTTCTGCGCCAGTGTGTATGGGTTTTGGTGGTCTGGCATCAAAGGGCGCCAGCGGGTTCGCGTTTGGTGGCAATTCCACTTTTGGGAGTGGAGGCTTCGGGAGTGTTGCGTTCGGAGGCACCACCTTCGGCTCATGTGCGATGGGTGCCAACTCCTTCAACACCAAGGCATCCAAAGATAAGCAAGATGACAGGGGTAGCCCAAGTGTTGCTTCAAATGCCGGCTCCGTCCAGCAGCAGCAACAACAACAGATAGGAGTCTTCACTTCCACTGCAGATGCAGCCGGCGCCGGCCCCAGCAATATGCCTGTTTTTGGTACAACAACCAGTGCCATAGAAGGTCCGCGTCGTGAAAGTTTTCGTTGTTCTGCTGTGTTGTTTTGATTATTGGTGGGCAAATCCACTTGCATACTCTTTGTTTTGGCCTGTGAACAAAATCGGAAGCACATCTCAGCGGATTAGTTTGGACGGATTTCAAGTCAGCTGTCTTCTTGCCAAGTACAGGTGGTGCAAGGGAACCGCTGCAGCCAGCAGCGAAACCTCTGACTGGGGAGGAAGACGAGAGCACAGTGTGGTCTAGCAAGGCAGCCCTGTACCATTTTGAAAAGAGAGTGGAAAAGAACTCCTGGCGTGAGCGGGGCATAGGCATTCTGCGAGTGAATGTTGGCCCGTCAGGCCGAGCTCGCATGGTCATGCGGCAGCTAGGAAACTTGAAGCTGTTGCTGAACGCCGCCATCTTCCCGGACCTAAAGCTTGAGCGTACGGAGAATATGCCCCGTGTGTCATTCTGCTGTGCAAATCAGGCATCTGAGGTGCCGTTTGACGCAGCCAATGAGGCGAAGCCTCAGAGAGGAGCAACGAGTGAAGCTGTCACAGGAGAAGGTCCAGCTAGCACCGAGGGTTCTGGCGGCATGGGGATGTATGCGTTGAAGATGGGGTCGATTGAAAAAGTTGTAGCCTTCCTGGATCAGGTAAATCGCTTAAAGGAGCGTGCTGCTGGGGAGCAAGGGGAGGTTGATGCTGTGGCAGATAAGGAGGATGAGGCCGCAGCACCAGATTGTGCAGAGCAGGCTGAAGGCATGGCAGATGCTGAAGCAGCTGCTGCAGCCTGCGGTGCAGATATTGTGTGACGCCTTTTGTCGGGACACCTTCGGGCTGAAACTTGTTGTTCAGATGCGAAGATGTCCAGCCCATGCATGCATGAATTCTTCAACCCTGACCAGGTAAACCAGTGGTGTGCATGCTGTGCCGGCCTAGTAGAAGAACATGAGGTCAGCGGAAATGATGCACGATGTTGACAGAGTGGTGTAACATGACCTGACTTGATTGGACATGGCACATGAGTTGTGGACAGAGTAGCACTATTGCAAGTCGCCGTTGGATGAGTGAGGAGGAGGCAGCCTCCTCTGGGGTGAAAAAAGAACCGAAGTCATTCAATACAGCCAGGCGAGTTGCGAGTGCCGTCTCAGGATCATTGTCTGGAACTCTCATTGGGTCTCTGGTACAAGTGCGCCCACGATACGTCCTGGTCTTCGTACACGAGTAATATGCCGCGAAGACAATCATTTAGTATGTATGCTGAAATTTGTTCTGTTACGACCTCTTGAACGCCTTTTGTCGCAATCCAAAGTGCCTCTGACGGTTCACGTTAGTACTGCAGCCGTTCGATGTCATCAGGACACGTATGCAAGCGGACGCCATCCATGGCAAGTGTCAATCTACTATTGCAACTTTGAAGACTGTTGTGTCTGAGTCTGGCGCACGGGGCCTGTGGAGGGGCACACCAGCCACAATCGTCAGGTTGTCGTTCGGTGCCGGAACACACTTTTTGTTGCTGGACCTTCTGAAGCCCATCATCGAGAAGAACAGTAGTAATGGGGTGCTTGGACTGGGTGGTGCAGCATTAGCCGGTGCGAGGAGCTGCTAAACCATGCTCTTGCCTTACGGCTGCCAAACAGCAGTTCACGTGGTATCGGAATGCAGGTGGGCTCTCTCGTGGGCTAGCAACAGTGGTCCTCAGCCCAATCACATTGATAAAAACGCGCATGGAGGCTACTGGGGCGTTCGGGTTGGACAGCTCGAGGAGCATGGCAAAGGTTGCAAGAAAGGTGATTCAAAGTGAGGGAATCCGGGGTCTTTGGCGCGGCTGTGTACCCACAGTTCTGTCAAACGCTCCTTTTTCTGCCGTGTACTACTCTGTGTACTCCTACTGTCAGCAAGCTGCCGGGCGAGAGGCAGTAGCACCTCAAACAGCAGCCAACTTCACTTCTGGAGTACTTGCAGCAATGGTTGCAACATTAGTGACACAGCCAACTGATGTATTAAGAGCACGAGTGCAGCTAGGTGTAGCGTCAGGGCTATTTTCCGCAGCAAAGTCTGCAGTCAAAGGCTCAGACTCGATTCCTCAAGCTTTCCTTACCGGCGCTATGCCTCGGTTTCTGAAGAGGACTGTACAGACTGCTCTGATCTGGACTCTCTACGAGGAAATAATGCCAGTAATCTATAGCGCTCTTTCAAAGCGATAGCAATGATTAAAATCACGCATGCACTCGCAGAATGTAGTTCTGGGGTGGTTTTCCTTGTGTCCAGAAGTGCTTCCATGCAACTACTATGCCACAGTGCACACAAAGCGACAGTTTGATGGCTCACATTGCGTCACAGTTGCACACAAGGGCAATTCCACAGTTCTGGCAAGCGATGTGCTGCCACTGCGGAGCTCTGAACTGTTGGTGCTGGTTTCAAGAGCACCCCATGCAATAGTGCAGTTTGAGCGGATTGGATGAAAGCCGTGGAGCTCCAGAGTTCTTGAGAGAGAGCTGAAGAAGAGAGCGTGTGGAGTGGCCAAGCTCGCTGCAGAGCTACCCTGCTGGAGGCCATGACGTTTGGAATCATCAATTGCGATTTGCAGTGCTCTGGCCATTACAAACCGGAAAGGTAGTGAATGGGCATGATTTGCAGTGCATGTAGAAAAAATAAGTCATACGCGAAAAAGTATAATGTAAAGAGGCCATGCTATGAATCCTGTGTGGCGTTGTCATCGTTGGATCGTCTAGACTAACCGCTGCACCAATAATGTCTTCCTGTGTACGCCACCCTCGCTACCTGGCTCGATTGCATTGCAATATGCTAGACTGAAAGGGTGCCCTCTGCATTGGTGTTGTAAGAATGCCTTGAGCGGCACACTGATGATGACTATTACACCCCTTCAGCTTCAGATTGTGCAGCATGCACAGGTCGTTGACCACTGGACCGTTGCAAGAGCCTTGTGCAGCAAAGATGCTGCAATAACAGTAATTCATACGATCCTCTCTTATATTTCTGCATCCTGACTGTTTGTTTGGCCTGGATGTTGACGGCATGGCCTCCATACTGCTTCTCAGGTGTGCGGCAACACGGTTGCCTGAGCTGGAAGGAACAGCTCAGGGGCAGGCTACCTTGTGCTACAGCCGAACATATAGGGTTCACCTACTGTATACCATGCTGTGTTGTGTGCCATGGTGTTGGCGTTGGGGGCGCTCAACATTACATCGTTCATACGTCTGGCCGAAATTGGCGAAATAACATGCCTATATATAGCTATACCGTGCAGGCGTCAACGGTTGAAAGATGCCACATAGCAGTCCTTGCAACTTATTGTTTTCACAACTTTCTTTCTGGTCATTCGTTTGCACATTTTGTTACCCATCATTCTGTATGTGGAGTGTGTTTGGTGATTGTGAGACGTTTGACATGTAGCCAGTCGTCAACTGAGCAGCAGCGTTCTGATCGAGTGCGCACATCCTCTGCATGGCTGCTGGAGACGTTGTAGATGGTGCAACGAGCCCTGGGCCGGGAGATGTTCTAGAGGATCCCGTCCTAGAGCCGTTCCTAAGCGATGGCTTCAAGCATAACGAGTATGCGAGCTCTGTGCTCAGAAACCCCAAGGTTGTGGCTTCGGAGAGGACCCAGATGCTTCAATCGTCCATTGCGAAGCTTGACTCAGGCATCAAAGCGGAGGTGACGGCCAAACAGGACGCTCTCTTGGGCCATGCCAGGCAGCTTCAGGTGTCAGATCGCTCGTTGCAGGCCATAAAAGGCACCATTACTTCGTTCTATGAAGACCTTAAGCAGCTGAAGACCGAAGCTCAGGTGCCCTACGCGGTTCTAGTGCAGCGCAGCACCGAGCTAGAGAACCTGCACACAACCTTACAGCTGCTGCGTTCAGTTAACACACGCTTGAAGCAAACCACCAAGCTGCAGCAAGTCATGCGCTCTGGTGAAAAAATCGAGCCTATGGACCTTGCAAAGGCTGCAAAACTCCTCTGGGAGATCGAATCAACAGCTGCAGCAACAGATTTTTCTGGTGTGGTAGCTGTCGAGGAGTAAGTTTCAACCCTTTTTTGGCAGCCACATAACCTGGAAGGGCGACTGTTTTTTTTTAATTCCTGCATTTCATATGCAGCCGGTTTGCACTGCATCCACAGATCATGGGCCCATCAGTCTTCTGCCCTGTTACACGTCATTATGGGGAGACTCCTCGTGCCAACCTGAAAATGTTCCTGAAATATTTCATTCTTAGAATAGATCAAGCCGATGAATCGTTTGGGGAACCTGGTAGTTCCAGAACGACGCTCCACACAGCTATGGCTGCTTGTTGTGTTGACGTATCTGGCACATGCAGAACTAATCAGCTGGTGGACTCAAGTAAGTCTCGTGTGGTGAAGGCGGCTCACGAGCTGCTGACGGCTGGGTTGAAGGCGCATAGCCAGGCCGATGTTGCATCGGCTCTGCAAGCGTTCTTCAACCTCAAAACTCTCAGGCAGGTTTGTCTAGGGACTGTCGAGTCGTATGCCTCAGACTTGGGAGTGGCTTTGAAGGCTGCAACAGACTCCAGACAGCTTGGAGGGCTGGTGGGGCAGGTGCGCTGTCTCTTGTGGAGTTGCTGCCCTCAATCTCCCTGAACATGAGTCCCTGATGGAAACCATGGAAGTATCATGCAAGTGCGTTGCTCAAAATTTGCACGTACACCAGCATGCTAGAACAGAGTGTGTGTGTTTTGCTCTGCCCGATGGTGGCTCCGACATTTGATTTTGCCTCGCTGAATGTTCGAGTTGTAGCCTGCATGAATTTGATCGGGAAAGTGGTCGAGAGTTACGTCCTGCTTAGACATGCTGCGGGTGATGCATGGAACCTCCTCAGCGACTTGGGGTGCAGTCCTAGAGCATAGAGCAGCTTTGCTCCGCAGCACTTTCTTTCATTCACAATCTGAGGCTGCCACATCCGACTGCTGCATCAACTGATCGTCTGTGTACATGTGTTATTATCACATCTTGTCTAATTTTTCTGGCAAAGACTCTCATGACGGTGCAGTCGTGCCATTCAAGAAAAGTTGTGGTTTTTCATGCTTCTTGTGTTTTGCTGTTTGGCTTCTTGCCCAGCAACTGCGTTTTCAGCATGTAAGGGCACGCAACGCCCACAATGATGGAGGCTGTGCAGGCTGCGGCGAAAAGTACAGCAGGTAAGGGTGCAGTCAGAGTTCAGGAAGCTCTCTGGCAGGAGCTAGACTCATGCATGAAGCTCCTGCACTCCACGGTCGTGCTGGTGTGGCACCTGCAGCGTGTCCTGAACAAGAAGCGCGACCCCCTCACCCTCGCCTCGTTCGTGGAGGTGGTGCAGGTGCCGCCCCGGCTGCCCCCTGCTTGCTCCTCTCTCAGCAGTGCCCATGAAGGTCTGGTTGCGTGCGCCAGGTCTCATGTTCCCCCTCTGTGAGCATCGCATGCAAGAGAGTGCCGGTTCTTCACCTTAACCCGGGAAGTTCTGCCGTGTTGTGCTGAATATTTTCGTGTTTGGCACCCTGCAAGATCTGACGCATCATCTCACAGCATCTGATGTGTTGGGGGAGAACATTGCAGGGTGTGTCTGAAGACACGGGAGGCGCCACACCCCGGCATGACAGCACTCCTGCAAGCCGCACAGTGACACTCATGGATACATTCTGGACTCAAACTGCAGCCGCGTTCACAGCTGCAGTCCAACAGGCCGCCTCCAGAGGAGGTGTGGTGCGGGACTCTCTAGTGCACAGCTTCCCCCGTCTGCTTGCCCTCATCGAAAGCACCCTCGATAAGAGTGCTCGGGAAACTGACGTTCCGGGGGTGTCTACCAGCATCACTCCTCTCAATCGGCAGGAGCTCATGCATGCGCTGCAGCCCCTGCAGGATGCATTCTTGGCGGCGAGCCTTGCGCGCATGCAGCAGGCGGTGTCAGGGCTGTACGCACCCGGGAACGCTCGCACGCTGCCGGCGGCAGTGACGCAGTGCGTTGGGTGCGTTCCTATGTATTCCTCTGTGCCATATGTTGGTTGCGCAGCAGCGATGCGATGTCATGAACAGGTAGCGGTACAAGCAGGTGGCAGCCATGCGGCCATGCCGGCCTGCGTGCAGCACTGTGTGTGAGTCTCGTGGCAGAGGGGTGGAGGCGCCGTTCAGCATTTCGATTCAGGAGGAAACAGCCAGTGTGAATTGCGCTGTGCCAGCGCGCCGAGAAGGCCGGGGTGGTAGGTCGCAGCTTCGTATGCTTGTCGGAGTGCAGAGATCTGACCCACTGGATTGGCAAGGCTTCAAGCATGCACGTACTGTGGTCGGCACCAGGCGCCAGCACTGGTCAGCAGCAGTAATGCATTCAGCCATGAGGACCACAACATGTCGCTGTGGATGCAGGACCCTGCATGAGGAGCTCAAGGCCTCCCTGAAGAGCCCCACACTGGCCGCCCTGGAGGCGATGGCAGTGAGCAGGGCGCTCGCAACGCTGTGCGCACGCGCGTCTGCTGCAGTGGCCACAGGTGTGAAAACTTCTCTATCTGTTTCCTTGCGTGTGCGAAGAGCAACGCGCATGCCGTCCGCCTGTAGCCCCCGCTGCAGTCGGTGGTGTCTGCTGCCCACCACGCTTCTGGTCTGTGTGGTTGTCTGCGGGGGGTATCAACCACCGGTTTGCTCAAGGGACCACAGGTTTCTGCGCACTCAGGTCCTGTAGCACCAATCAACACGGTTGCATGGGGGGTCTTGTGTGCTCGTCAGTGTGGGGCAGGTGCAGGTGCGGAGGCCCGTGACGTGGCAGGGGAGGCCACCCCCCAGCAGCTGCGCAACATCGCGGTGTGCTCGCAGCTGCATGAGGTGCACCGCGCACTACTGGCTCAGGTCCCGAAGCTACCCCCTGCGGCCGCTGAGGTTATATGTGATGCGCTGGAGCATGTGCAGGTGCCCGCCCGCTGGCACCTTTGCAGCTCTCTCTTCTCTTCGCTGCATCATTCCATCGTATAGTATCGTACTGCAAACACTGATACGCGTTAGTGCATGTATGGGCTGTGCATATTTACATATGTTGGGAGCCTGTGCATGAGTGCAGGCCTTGGTATGGGAGACGAGGCTGTGGTTGTGTAGTTGGGGCCTTCATCTGCTTGATCAGAGCATTGCCGCGCACAGGTAGCGTGTAACGTCAGACCCTATTTTGCCATAAGTGTGCAAAGGGGTATTGCAGTGACTTGTGTACGGCATTTGTCAATGCCAAGATTGTTGCAGCATGCATGCATGTCCCACGGCCCTGTGTGCCTGGCCGGTTCTTTACGCACAGTGTGAAGCGCCTGTTGCTGCTGCAGACCCATGCAGTGGAGGCGGTGCTGCCGCTGTTCAAGGCAGTGTGCGAGGAAGCAGAGAAATGCATGCTCAGCATGCATTCAGTAGACTGGGCACGCACCGAAGAAGCAGAGGTGGTGCAGACCAGCACGTACATGAGGAGCCTTGTGGAGCTGCTGCACAGGTTCCGGTCGCGGTATTTGTGCCACTTTGTGCCGCAACCATCCCCCAGTGTGGTGACCTTCGGGGTTCTGCTTTGCCAGAGGCTGGCAAGCCGCATCATCGCGTTTTTCGTGCGGCACGCTGCTATGATACGGCCCCTGTCGCAGTCTGGGAAGCTGCAGCTCGCCAAGGTGTGGCGCCGCAGACCCTCTCAAAGCCAGCTCTGAACTGAAACGTGCATGCTTGGCCGCCAGCAATGCTGCTGGTGGCGTTCTGAGCTGCGCACACCTGCTGCCAGCCTGTGTGGCTGGTCTCAACAGCTGTGACTGTCAAGTATGCTCATTACATCATACTGCTGAGATTGTAGGCCGTCAGGGTGCAGATTGGACCATGTATCGCTCTCTGTCTCTCGATCTCTGGATGGGAGTACCACCGCCACATGCAGCATTGGCATCCAGCGTGTGTGTGTGTGCAGGATGTTGCCGAGCTGGAGCAGATCCTCAGGTTGAGTGTTTTCCCTCCAGATCTACTGCGGGAGCCGCATATGCTGCTGAGAAGCTTTCAGTCGCTGCTGTTTCTGGAAAATTCTGGATTGGTCGGAGCTCAATGTGTCAGCAGCCTGCCTCCGGTGACAGTGCTGCTGCACATGTTCTCGAGGTTGCCAGTGGATGTCAGGATGCCTCATGAGCGCACAAATGTCACGCAGGGACAGTTTTCAAAATGGATGGATCAGCACACCCCGAAGGAGACGAAGGAGAGCGTGCGGCATGCTTTGAATTCAAGTTCTGCAACGATGCGGAATGCTGATGCCGGGGTTGTTGAGGTCATGAATACGTTGTTAGATTCATAATCATTGTAGAGGTCTATGATCAACACAGACTAGTCTAATTCCTGCATGTGGTGTCAACGGACACTGCATGCAGCATGCGAATTTATGCGCACCGCATGTGTTTGCTACTGTTTGAGTGCAATATTCGATCACTTCCGAAAGGTCGCGGGATGCAGTGGACGGTGTTCTTGCTGTCAGGCCAAACACACCTGCTGAGCTACGAATTCAAAGACGACGTTGCTGTCCCGGAGTGCTTTCAAAGTCGAAGCTCACATGTGCAATGTCACGAACAATCCCTGCGGCAGATGCCGTTGCCAACACTATGGCCCTACTGGAGATCCTTCCCTGAAGCCCAAAGCAAAATACCAAGGCTGCCAGCACAGCTCTGAAGACCCAATCCTAAACCTGCTTCATTCTGAACATGAACGTGCAAGCATCATGTTGCTCGCCTCATCTCTGTTCATCGTTCTGATGCGCGCATTGGTCTCGGGTCTGATGTGTTGCCCAGCAACTGCCTGTTCTGTTTGCAACGGGACATACCCATGCAGGGCAAGCATGACCTTCACAGCAGCCACCCGGTGCTAATAGTCACTTCAGGCAAGCTACTTCTACTGTGACAACCGTGCCTCTTGGTCACATACATTTGCAGCGCCAGAACGAGTCCAATTCTCAACACCTTCTCAGCGCCTTGCTTGAGCCGGTGGCTGTTCTTGCGGCTTCCCAAACAGTGCATTGAAAGCAAGAATAGCGAAAGCAAGTATAAACATCCAGTGCTTCTCGAAGAACGTCTTCTCCTTCTCAGGCTTCTTTCGGCTGCCTTGGACCTGGCCTGTGGGGCCTGTGGGTACTGGTTCACCTCGGCTCGAGTACAGCACCTCCTGATATATCTGCTGAATCTTCTCCTCCTCCTTGGCTGCAAATCTCCTCATACATGTACCTCAATGTGAGACGATTTCACTCACTTTCTATATAGCTGCTAGCTGGAATTGTACGCTTAGTGTGTGCTAATGGTTGTTCGAAAGCTAGGTGGCTGCGGCAAATCTACTCGTCGAACTGGTTTATCTCCTGACAGGATGTTACATAGCACCCAGAAAGGTGCACGGACATCATTTAAACACAAAAGCGCACAGCAGCACAACAGCATCTGCGCTTCACCGCAGCAAAAAGAATACATCATACGCCATCACACGGACGTAAAGAGCACTAACTGTTGGCACAGTGTGAACGTCTGAGATGATTGTGATCCTCGTGCCCACTTCAAATATGTTTGGCACACTTTGAAACATGTCTGCGATGCTTCTGTCACTGTTACAGATGCCAGACAATCACGGGCTTAGCACAGGATGAGCAGCCGGAGATATCATACAGCTTGCACCAATGCAACTTGTCCTGAAAGAAACAGGGAGAGTTCAAGGCGGAAGACGTACGATCCATCATCGGAACGTTGGGTTCCCTGGATACCTGTGGCAGCAGCAGGCTGACATCCGACCGCACTGGCCACGAAGGCAAATCTTTTCTGTTTTCAAGTGAACAGTCGAGAGATCTGTGGAACCTCCACTGGAAGCCCATCAAGGTGTCATGCAACGTCACGTGCATGTCCATCCTGTGGGGTGCCTGCAGGCTCGCCTCAAAGCACCTAGCTGGTACCGAAAACTGTGCTTCACCCTCCAAAATATCTGCGCCCTTGTTCTCTACTCGCATTGCGTAGAACCTGTGCAGAGTGGTGTGAACTTACAGCTTTCTTTGTGACGACAGCAGGCAGAACACGAAATAGCCCTATGCATGCCTTTGAAAGCTTACCCGTCGTCTATTGCAAGCTGTTTCAACTGCTCCACAGCATGCTCTGATACGTCCCACTGGATGCTGAGCTTCTGCTTGTGGGATATCTGCAAAGCCCCCCGCGATCACATCACTCAGAAGGTACTGTAAACGTTGGACGTATTATATGGGTTGACATGCGCGGGGCTGCTTTTCAATATGGAAAGCTGTAGGGAGCTAACCGTTGTTGGCAGGTGCCCTGTGATGGTGCCAGCAGGGACGAAGCCATCTCCGATGTCGTGCAGCAGCGGAATTGACACATCATCTGCCAGCACGCTCTGGCACCCTAGTACAAGCACGCAGACGACAAGAAAACGGCCTCGCATCTTCCTTTTCTCTGGACAACAGAACAGAAACCAAAGCCTGTGTGACTCTGACAGCAGCCCAACAGATTTGTAGAATATGTTTCTGTCCTCTGTGTTGCTCGCGCGATCACTTCGCAGCAGTGAATTCAGGGCTTTGTTTCCCCTTCAGACACTCATCGCGATGCCAAACACTGCAGTTCACTGCCTCCACATACCCGCTACCTGATAGCATGCACCAAGGGACACCTCAATATTGCTCCACGAGTGTATCTGCAACCGTACGGATGGCGGGTTATCCACCACTCAGTTGTGGATTGGAATTTGATCACAGCGCAGCGGAAGTAGAAGAGACACGAAGACGCTCAGTGCTATAGCAGGGCAGAAATGATCTAACTTTCCGTTTTGTATTTGTATTTTCCGACTGTGGGGCCAAGGTTGGCTAAATGAGCCGGGGCCAAGTGCTGCAACAGGTCAACAGGGCCCTGGTGAGGTGGGCCAGTTCCTCTACAAAGAAAGCCCCTGTGCCTCGAAAGTTAGAGGACGAAATAGCTACAACTCAGTGGGGCTCCTCTGTGTTTCGAGTACTCAACTTCGAGCTGTATGCCAAGCCCACGGCACAGAATCGGATGGTGGGATACTTCGGCTCAAGTGTGTTTGTTGGGATTCTAGGCTACTTTACGTACATGCAGTACTATCCGGTGGACGGGTTGTAAGAGTTCAACTAAAGTTCTTTGGGATTTTTTACATGGATTGACGGTCCGACAGATATGCTCAGTCAAAGGATGTGTAACCAAGTGCTCATGCTAGGAGTAGTGGAGATGGGCGTGGTGCATGGCATACTGCTGAAAGCATTGGGGAATCTGCTGACTGGGTCATCGCCGCAATTTTGTGCATTCAAGAGATGATGACGGACACACCCACAGGTTGGGAACCCTTGAAGTAGAGTTTCAGTGACCATCCTCCGCTGGTTTGGTAATGCCATGTCAGGCGGAGGCCTATGCATAGCTGTGAAAGAAAAGTGGAAGCATGTACTGCACAGTCCACTTGTGCACAGGGCCCGAATGTGAACTTCTTCACAACTCACCGGCAAGCATGCTCTCAGTTGAGTGTAAGACCGCAATTGTTACAAAACTGAATTGACACTATCTCATAATACGACTGGATGATCTGCTACACGTTATTCTGCATCAGCCTTCACTGGCGCTTTTCCGCCACATGGCTCTTTCAGTACTTACATCTCCTGCCTACCGCAGAAAGAGACCTCCACATCGTTGCCATATGTTCGTACGTTCTAGTCCAAGCAATTTACATCTAACATGCCAGACTACCTCTGTGAACTTGTGCAAAAAAAAATCTACACAGCAGCATTGGCAAGGGAAGTGCCACGAACTGGTAACCTCCTGAGGCCGACTGAGAAGAACTCTTGCAAACCCAATGCTGCTGCAACCATGCTCGTATCAGCGTGTGTTCCCAGGTGATGCAACAAGTGCACACTTAACCTGACACCGAAAACAACCACCATTCCCATCCAGACACCTTCAAGACCAAGGTTCTGCATAGTACACCACTGCAGCCAGGCAGCAGTTGCTGCGAGGCCAGCAAAATTGACAGCTGGCAAGTGTTGGTAGTCATCGCTGCCGATGCTGATGCCATCCATTGCCATGGCGAAGCAGCACATGATCAGCGCGATGAAAGCTGGCCTTGCAACGCTCTGCATTGTGCTGGCAATGACGGGGTTGGGGGTGAACACCCCAGCCCCATATACGAACGCAACAGCACATGCAGTTGCGATAGTGATGCCCAAGCCCGCCGCAAGCCCTAGAATGCAGCGTGTGAGCAGCAGCGTGGAGGACTTGGAGCTACGGTCCCTGGCGATTAACGACTGTGCAGCAACCGACAGCGGCTCAGGGAAGTACGACAGGAACCAGAATAATTGCAAGCACACTTGATGTGATGCAGCAGCAATGGTGCCTTGCGCTGTCGCCACACCGGTGATCAGGGTAAAGGCAGTCATGGAGAAAATGGTACGCGATAACAAAACTGAAGCCATGCCAATGAAAGGTTGCAAATCTTTTGCTGTTGGTAGGCCCATCCATTGGATTTCAACACTCCTGCCTTCTTTGCCCTGCACATGTTCGAAACTTGTTACAATGGTAGATTTTGAAAATGTGCGCTCAGATTGAAATAAGATTTCAAGTTCAAATTCTGCTGGCCTTTTCACAATGTGCAGTGAAACTGGCTACCAACAGGTGGAATATGTTGCAATGTGAGCACATTTTGTATCAAGTTTCAAACAATACCCACACAAGCACGAGATATGCGCACCTTGCGTATCAAATGATTCAAGAAGTAAATAGCGCCGATCCACTGTGCTGCGGCTGTTGCAATGGCAGCTCCTGTGCACCCCATTGCAGGCCCCCCCAAGATCAGCCAAACATCCAGGACAACATTTAACAATCCGACACCAGAAAATACGGCCAACGGAAGGACCGAGTTTTGTTGTCCCAGGCATATTCCTTGGCACACGTTCATAATCATGACCGCAGGCGCCGCGATCGCTCTCCACTGCAAGTAAGACATTGCTGGAGCCATCATCTCCGCGCTGGTGCCCATCACTCCTAGAATCTGTTGTGAAAATCCTAGAAGTCCACCAGCGGTCATCACTCCTGCTACCAGGGCGAATGTCAGGCTGTAGCTTATCAGACGCTTGTTTTCATGTTCGCGGTCCGCGACCTGAGTTGCGGATAGTCCCGCCGCAAAAGGACTGTTGCTGGCGAGCTTGTTGGTTATTGTCACTCCTACGAATTGGAAGACCTGCAATGCAAGCCTCCTCGTCAGAACACACTGGCAGCAACCAAGCTGTCGCACATCCGCCCATTCGAACCTCTAAAACCGCGGAAGAAACAGATGGTAGTGGTAACCAACGATATGACAAAGGAAGAATACATATTGTCCTTGAACATACAGTACTTCAACAGGTGGGTTGCTGCAGCTGTAAAACGGGTTGTGCACGGGGTTCGACAGACAATGTGAGTGAAGTGCGAGGTTTGCAATCCAGAGACATGAAAATTCAACCGGCTCGTACTATTGAGAGGAGAAGCTATGTGATGTCAACACCGGCATGTGCAATTGCGTGGGTTGTACATGCGAATGGAACGAAAGCAACCGCGTGACAGGTTTTCAAGTGACGGCATCACATCTTGAATGGGCAGAAGCAAAAGAATCAGTTTCGTACCAGGAACGCAAGATTAAAGATGGCCGTGCACGGGCTGAGGGCGGCGAGTTGAAGTGAGCTGACTTGCCCGACAGCTGCTGTATCCACTAAACTGCACACCTGCATTGACGGGCCCAAAGTCAGCATGACAATACTATGTGTAACTAAGTAGTTGCAAGGTATTGACGAACGGGGCTCTCGCCACATGCAGTGGTTAGACTACATGCTGCGAGTTCGCTCGATTGCGTAGTGCGCGCAGAGTGGGTGCACACCGGGTCAGCTAGCGTACTGCCCAAAGCTGGGATCGAAAGGGCAGCAATTTCCCTTAAAGTTTGACCTGTGCTGCGCATGGGCTTTTGTACCGGTGCTGGGTGCGGCTCCTCCTTGAGTTGGGCGACTTGTTGCGCACAGCTCTCACCTTCAGGCGCCAGGCCTTGAAACACCGGCACCTGTTCCCTCGCGAGCACGGCTTCCACCGAAGGAGGCAAGTAAGGAATAAAGACAGCTTCTTGAGTAGCTCCAGCTCGGACTTCTGGCCCGGACTGGCTCTTTCGGCGTAGACACCGCTTTGGCAATGTGCGACCTTCACCACAGTCATCGCTGAAAGAACCGGTACGGCGAGGCCGCAGGCTCACCACGGGGCGATGACAGACAGTAAAGTTTGAGCTCAGCATACTGGACAGTTGGTTTGTAAGCTAGGAAACCGGGGAGGGTAGTCTCAGCAGTTGTACTTGATTAGTACGCGCAACGACTCGGTTGAAGCAGTGTTTGCGGAAAGTGTCTGTTGCTGTGGTCGGAATCAGAGAAAAAGCGAGTAGAGCAACCACTGCAGAGGGAACTAAGAAGGTAGAAGTGGCAGTACGGCCGCGGCATGTCGCAGTGCTTTTTCATTGAAGCGGCCGAGTTCGACTTGGTGGAATGGAAGCTTCGGTGCGCTGCTAGATTTTGTGTGCACTTGTTTTGTATACAGTCTGGCTTTGCACACAACCGCGGCGTCCATGCATGTTCGCTCGATTCACATGTGATCACAACCCGATCTCAGAGATACAGGACCTTTGTACTGAGTACTCTACTAGTTCCACACTTGCACATTCATGTCCACTTGTTGAGTAACACTCGCTTGTATTGTTGCTCCACTGCATCCGTCCGCGACGCTGGCCACTATCTCTGGTATAGGTTGCACGGTCCACCAAGATTGATCTACAGATTTAGCTAGTTTTCAAGCTGACTTCTTTCGGCGACTTAGGTACTCTGGCTGCGTCCTCAGCGCGCTGCAGCGTGGTAATTTTGCAAGTGCAAAATGACCACGCTGTGCCTTTGATATCCCACTTGTACACGGGCCCAGTCCAAACAGCCACACGAACGCATGAAAAGCAACAATTCGTTTCCCATGCATGCGATGTCCGCGTATGATGAGCTTGTATAGAAGATTGTGGCAGGACATGGTGCGTCGGTGGATATGTAGCTGATTATCAGACAGCAAGCGCCCGCAAGCGACTGGTTACATCCATGGCACCTTACGTGGAATAGCTCAGTTGCAACATGCTTTGGAGGCAGTTTGCTGAATGTTTCATATCATATTCAATGCCGTCTTGACTGCTTCTCTCTCTTTTCATTCAATAGGTCTGCGGTATAGGCCGGACAGGTAACCTTTAAAGGCCACCAACCAAAGCTAGTCTAGTTGCGGTTGGAATTCGTCCATGCTGCGTGCAGTCAAAGTACCTTGTCGCATGTTTGTGCAGCAAGTGTAAGACTAGTTACTTTTCCACATACAAAAGTCCCGCTTGCATGTGTCAGAAAATGGCATTGGGTACACGTATTTGCAGGGCATTTTATATTTTTTCATTCAGTCCACTTGATAAGATTAGGCTTGGGGGTACCAGGGTACAAGTACTGGGATTACAGGTTGGTGGTGCAGTACAACTTGCATCCATAGGAACAGTGCTTGAACCTTGTCTGTCTACGGAAAACAGTACATTGTAGGTGCATCAATCAGTTTCAGCAGCCTTCCTGCACACGCAATGGCATGCAGGTGGTAGAGCATGCGCAGGTCAATAGTCCTGACCTTAGAGCCGCTGCAAACGAGTATCCTGTTGTGTTGTTGAAATCAGTCAATACCTGAGCGTTTTGAACCTATGCGTAGACATTGGACAAAACTTATGGTTCAGTCAGTCCAGCAGCCATAGATGGGTTCTGCACCGTGATAGTGTTCACGAGTTTGCTGCATGCTGGATGACCGGAGATGTGTTCTTCCAGCACATGCACCTTCCGGTGCGAGACATGACCAGGAAATCAAGCGCGTCGTCGGATAATGCCGCTACAGTGTACGTTGCATAACTATTCTGACACATTCGCAGGAATTGCATCATCTTGCTGCTGTTGGCTATCTGCATCATACTCAACTGACGGTCCTGGATTATCGTCTGCAGTGTTGCCATCTTTGATTTGTAGCGTGCTGCATTGGCCTTCACAAACGTCCTGTAGTACTGAACATGCAATTCCTGCCATGGCAGAAGGTTGGCTGCTATCCTCTGCTGCATCAGAGACAGTAGCATCCATATGCCTGCTCTGCGCAGGAGCGCAGCTCTCAGATGGTGACGCAAAAGAAACCTTGCTATTCACAATCAAAATGTTTCCTGTCTCTGCTCTCACTGCACAATCCTCTGTTCGGTCCCCAAAGGAAACAGCAGCAGCCTCGTCCTCGTCCTCGCAGTTACATGCTCCAATTTTCGTGCTGCCAGGTATGTCCCCCTGTTGGAACGTATGTTTAAGCATTTTACAGCCAGCATCAGTCTGCATGAAGTGCGGCTTGCAGCTACTGCTACAAGCTGTCGGCACACCAGGTGTAGCTGTGCTTGGGGCGACTCGCTGGCTCAGCAAGTTCACCGCCTTCGCGCCTGAAGGAGGACCCCATGTTCCAGTGACGGAAGTGACAGAGACGCAGCGCAACCGGGCAGAAGGCATCTTGGCGTGCCTGCCCGGCTGCGGTGATCTTGGACTCCGTCCAGGATGTGGTTGTTGAGCTGCAGGAGAGCCTGTGTCCTGAGCTGGTTTGTCAGCAGCTGCATTATGTAGCCTGTTCTTAAATCTGCTGACAGCTAGGCTGATGCTTGTTTTCTTCATTCCAGGAAGAGGCGGAGAGAGGTGTTCCAGAGTGTGGTGTAGGTCCTCGTGTTGCAGCAAGTAGCCCATGCGGTGTGATTCTAGAAACTCCCGCACAGCAGTCTTTCCCTTGCCTGCTGAGAGCATCTGATGGGTAACTGCAGATGCAGGGCCTTTCAATAATGAATAATTCAGCAACGGCCAATGGACATTCCTGAAACCAGACGCATGTGCGTCATAAGGGGAACACTGCTCATACTCTGGCGAACGAAACTGCATGGCCGAGAGGATTGCAGTCGGTAGGCATACACCTGTCTTGTATAAAGTTTTTCTAACTGTTGGATTGGATGCACAGTCTCCAGGCATGCAGCCATCCTCACCCACAGCAAGTGCATCGCAGCCTTCTTCAAGCAACCAATCGACAAGATCCAGCTGGCCAATCATTGCTGCAAAATGCAGCGGTGTCCAGTTCAGATTCGTCGTCCATTGCAAGCTAGAGCCCTACAGCAGAGCCCTTCAAAGAATGGAATGCTCACATGGTACGAGCGAAACATGCAGTGGCAAGCGCATAAACAGTACAGCTGCAGACCACACCCGTTCTGCTAAGAACTTGACAATCTCCACATGGCCCCGCACAATCGCCCAAATCATTGGAACCCATCCTTCCCAGTTACGTACGTCCATTCGTGCTTGTTGCTCCACCACGAGCATGCGCACCACCGTGTACCTGCCCTCCATGCATGCGAGATGCAGAGCCGTCTCACCATATGCATCTTGTTCGTTCACCTTGACACCTGAATCTAAGAGCTGCTCTACCTACAGTGCTGTGATTGTGAGCAATTGAGGGTCACTGGTTGTTCACAGTGTGTGGTGGGGGATGACATGCCTCTATGAGGCGGCCTTCTGCTGCAGCCTCACCAATTGGAAGCCTTCCTCGAGGCTTCTTAGGCTTCTCTTTGGCTTTTATTGCGCCCCGAATAAGTGTGAATGCAGCTTCTACGCCCCTGCACCAGGCGTATGCTGGAACACCCAGTGTACATTGTCACAATGTGAAGTATTGCAACCTACCTGGCAGCCCCAGCCAAAGTGGGTTTGGTCTTTCTATGACTCTCTAACATCATTGAATTGTGTCCTGAACACAACTGCCCCTTTGTTAGCCTGGTAAGTGATCAGAGCCTGCACAAAGGGCTGTCACGATGTCAGGCTCATCCGCGTGTACTTCAGATTATGACAGCGAAATATGCAAAAAGAAGATGTGTCGTCTCTCACCGTGCTGGTTTATCGCCTGTGCTGAAGAATCCGACGCCTGTGAGTAACCAGTCTGTAGCATGTAGTCGGCTCTTTTGTACTCACCAGGAACCTCGCTGCTCAAGCAGCCGTTGCAGGAGTCGTAAAGTAATCAATGAGCGACACTGTCTGTATGCTCTGCACCTGGCCTGTCTGGAAACCACAGCAACACGAGTTCAAAGAAAAAGATAGAACATCAAAGGACCGTGTACATCCTGGCATGGTTCTCCCTCCTCCGCTTCGTTAGCAGCTGTGAAAAGAAATAGTCCTCCTTAAGTACTTGCAATTAAAAATTAACTAATGCAAATATACTTAGGAGGGTTGCAAACTATTTGGGTTCATGCCTATTCACTACCTTAACGGTTCGTAAATCATTGAGAAATAATATAGCCACATGCATTCAGTCCTACTTCCTCACATCACCACCATGGTGCACCAACACAAGTGCTTGCAAGAGGTGTCGAATGTTTTGGTTCTCGCTCTGTCTGTTTTTTTCGCCAATTTTTCATCACAATTTACCGAACACCTGTGTGCACCTTGTAAACCTTTTGTATGCTTGGTCTTGGGATTGACCTGAACTCAGCCGCGGGCCCGTGAGCGTTGAAGTGCTCTTACCACGAGGTCCTGGGTTCGAACCCCTGTCCGGCCAGAGCCACCTCTCGTTCTTTTTCGAGCCTCTGCGCCAGGTGCGTAAAGGGTGTCTGGTGGTTTCCCCTGTAACGAATTGCATGAAACTCCGCCACTGTGGCGCTGAGGCCGAAGCTCAAAATGAGTATGGTGTAGTCCCCCAATAATCCATTTATTTATACTGGCGAAACAACTGTCCAATAGGTGTGGACTCTATAGCCCTACACAGATCTGTGTGGCGTAAAATGGGTAGAGGGAGAGGAGTTACTTTCATACAGAACATGTGCAACACTCTTGGTTTCCGCTTGCCCTGCCGCATGCCCCCTGTGCCTCTTTTGCGCGCTCTCCTGATCCTACCTCTGTTCCTCCCCCGGATGCTGATGTTCCTGTTTGTTCTGCTGTTGCTTTGGGTGGGGCTGCCCTAGGCGGCTGTCCCTCCTCACTACTCTTCAGAGTGCCGAGGCACATTCCCATCGAAGTTGGCGTGATGCTTGATGTGTTTTTTGGGGGGTTTGGGGGGGAGGGTTGCATTCTGAAGTGCTCCGTCTGCTATATATGCATTCAACCAAACAGTCTCTGGCCTCAGCAGCACATTCCCTTGGAGACCGGTTAAGAGAGTAGAAGTCTCACTCCTTTTTTAACATGTATAGAAGCCTCAAGACCTGCTGTACTAAGGTGACATCTGAGTGGGCGTGCATCATGAACAGTGAGGAAACGTAGATGCAGCCACATGCCACGAGATTGCCAGGTTGCTTGTACATGTCACAAGGAGGGCGATTGCAGCAAGAGTAACTGTGCAAGGAGAGATATACAGTTCACTGAGAGTGCTTGTGATGCTCTAAAGCTGCATCGGTTCACTTGCTAACTTCTTGAGCTGTACTGGCAGGGCCCCACATTTACGTTCTAACTGGAGCACGTCGGCGTGGGGAAGTCCCTGCCTGGCGGGAGGCTCCGGCAATGCTATACTTTGACACCCCCTTCTTTCGTAGCCATGCATACAGATCTTCTAACTCATGATAGGCCTCCGAGACAAGACCCTTCAGCTGTTCCACATCGGCTGGCTGTGCAGCTGGCTTGGAAACGTCCGGTTCAGGCTTCTGGTCATCAGAAAAGCAGTCAGACGCAGCAAGCCTTTTTGCAAGATAGCGACCCTGCAATTCTAAAACCGTAGGAGCCCGATGTAGGAGCACGATATGCAGTACTTCATGGAGAGGCGTACGTGGCGAACATGATCCTGCTGACCCTCGGGTTCTGCAAGCTTCTTACTGAGGTATACATCCTTTTTCTGCAAGAAAGTACCTTACTTTCAGCCTAAAATTTCACTGAATTTGATTTAAAACCTACAACCACCTCTGCAACTTGCAGCGCACTTCACACATGTGATTGCCAAAGCATACCGGTTTTGGTCGACGCTGGTTGACTAAAGCTGTCCTGGAGGCATCCGAGTCCATGGATTGCTGTCTCCCAGCTGCTTGGAAAGGATCAAGCATGGAACCCACCTTTCGTACCCTGTGCCTGACTGTCAGGCGACAAAAATCATCTACGGTAGCAAGGACCTGCACCACTTCCAGCTGGTCAGTGTGAAGAACCATTGTTCAGGGTATTGCGCAGACGAAAGTTCTGTTGCTGTATTCCTGTTATTTGTACTGAGTTGTCAAGACAACAGTTGCCGCGGCAAGAGGACACAGAGTGAAGCGAAGGCTGTACCAGATCATCCTCCATCAGTGAATCATATTCAGCACGCAGTGATATTGCGTGCCCAACATGTGACTCGATGTCCTGCAAAAAAAAATCGTTGTCATCTGATTGGTTTTCACCAACATGATGCAGTACAGTATGTAGAGGCTTCGAAGGCCAACATGTCCCTTTGGACTAGGATAGAGACTTGTGCCGTGCCTCAATCATTGGCACAAATCGCTGAATGAAATCCTGTTGTGGTTCCTTGAGTTTGTCTTCCAAGGTCTCCAGGGCCGCTTCCAAAACTGCGCTGCTGCGTTTGATGTCCCCGGCTGCTTGTTCCAGGGGCATCTTTTTGGCCTGAACCTCATCATCAACTGCCTCTAAAGCTTCGTCATATCTCCTCTCAATGGCTTGGACAAGCATGCGTTTCTTTGCTTCCAAAGCACTCTTGGCCTCTTGTTTGGTTCTGTCCAGATTATCGTGCAGCTTTTGCACATCAGTCAGGAAGACCTTGTGATGCCTTGCTAATCGTCTAACCTTATCTTTCACTCTGATGGCCCTGTGCAACAAAGCCCCAGCACATTGCAAGTGATACCAGTAGCTTGACCTGCCCTGCTGTATTGCTGAGCCTCACCTCTCCAACCGCTTCTCGTACACCGACAACAGCTCAAGATCTACATCTAGCTCTGGCGAGCCCTCGTAGTCTTCCATCATGGTGCTTGTGCGCGCGAGAAAGTGTTGGTACACGAGCTAATGAAATGCACGAGCTACTTGAACTTCTGACACATACCAGTCAAGCCCCCACAAAAACCGCTGTCGAAGGAATGTACATCTCTTGTACAGATCTACGAGCTGTGCAACGTGTTTAAGTCCACAGGTCGCGGCAGTGCTGGATAGAAGCGAGTAACCACGAACACCTACATGCTGCGCACTGAAGGGTGTTTCGTTCACCAACTCACGGGGCTTTGATTGTATACTGAGGACCTGCGAAATGTGGAGCCGAACAATTAGGAAGCAGCTCGTGCATGCATGTTGCACAATAGCAGTGCAGTACTGGCCAGTTAACTGAGTTGATATCCTGCTCACATCGCTGCAGCCCTCCTTCGCTAACAGACTGCATCTGAGCAATACAATTGAAGCTGGCAATATCGGCAGAGTGATGTAGTGTAGGCAGGGTGTACCTGATTTCCCTCCTACCACCCCAAGTTCAACTGCACTGGCGCATTGTGAGAACATGCTGGCACCTGTATCCTGCAGAGCGCCAGCGGCAACTGCTGTACGTCGTCCCCATGTGGCTGCCTTCCGTCATCGCGTAGTGCAGCCTGTTGCTTCGAGGCTACGGTTCACTATGGCACAAGCAGCAGAGAGCGAACTAGTGGCATTCGGTGATGCGGAGAAGCTTCCAACTTTCGTTGATGGACAAATCAACAAGTTTCCCCTGCAAGCGGGCGTGTTCGCTGTGTATGACATAGAGGATGTGCTCCGCTTTGTGGGTATCAGCCGGAACATCAGCATGAGTGTAACAGAACATGCCAAGTCCTTAGGGGACCGCGTGCATGCTGTGAAGACGGGAGTGGTACCTCTTGCCACTAAAGATGCTTTGACGGAAGCCTGGAAAGAGTGGCTGCAGGCTGCGGTGTGCATCATGAACTTTTCTCGCTGCTCGTGTGTTGTACCCTGAATCACACTTACTGCCTCTATAGGAAGCGATATTTCATGAAAATGGCTCTAGACTCGTTTCTCCGGTACAGGTGGCGGAGACTGGTACAATTCCACCTGGGAATGGCGATGCAGAGGAGAAAGCGTTGTGGCAGACACGCAAGAAGCCACGATCCAGGCCAGAGCTTAAGCTGACTCCTGGAAAGGGAGTGGAGGACCTCACATGCGATGTCAAGGACCTAATTGAGGCGGTTGTGAAGTCTGAAAAGGTTGTGGCTTTCATCAAGGGCACACGCCAGCAGCCTCAATGCGGCTTCTCCCATCAGATGCTCACAACACTCAATTCGATGAATACAGACTATCAGGTTGTCAACGTGCTTGATGAGCTGTACAACCCTGGGCTGCGGGAGGCAATCAAGGAGTTCAGTCAGTGGCCGACAATCCCGCAGCTGTATGTTAACGGGGAGTTTGTGGGTGGTGGCGATATTGTGCAACAGATGGCAACAGACGGAGAACTTTCTAAATTGTTGAATGAATGAAAAATTCAAGCATTTGTTGGTGAAGGCCTGTTGAAAACATTTCCTCAGCATGTGTTGCAGTACAGGGACAGTTTTGCCACAGGATCTGAATCTGCCATCGCGGCAAGCTTCATGTAGCGTTCGTACACTTGACTGACGAGAGCAAAGATTGGTGCAGACTGCTTGAATGACTTAGTGGTATGGTATACGTTATAATCTGCAGTGTAATGATCACAGACTGCATGCGTGTTGGTACCGTTGCAGCAGAGTGGCAGAAGGAATGCAGTCAAGATGAGTGACATACAGATGCACTGGGACAACATGTAGTCTTGGATGGATTGCCAATGAACAAGTGCACGCAGAGCAACCGATCTTTGGGACGGATGTAACATCGGCTGT
Organism: Ulvella scutata; assembly: GCA_032359135.1. NCBI lineage: Eukaryota > Viridiplantae > Chlorophyta > Ulvophyceae > Ulvales > Ulvellaceae > Ulvella > Ulvella scutata. Next base: position 38,674 of record JAUMHD010009318.1, read on the forward strand.
TGCCTGGCACCTCCAAGCACCGCTTTCATCGTTTGAAGCGCAGACAGAACCCTACGAGTCATAGTCAGCCTGAAAGGTACCCTAGCCACAAATTCTTCCTTCGTGAGAGCTGATCAGAATACCAAATCACCACGCACCTAGGTCACAAGTTTTCAAATATCTTCTGGAACGCAATGACTGTTGTGCATCAAAAAGAGATCTACCACTTGCTGACTTCAGTACATGTCCCCGAACGTGATGGATCACGGCGAGGCTTGTTCTGCAACTGACCTTCAGTACAGAACTTGCCCAGGCAATGAGGCACACTTCACATTGTAGCCTAATAGAACACAATCGTATGCGGCAATCGCATTGAACAGAAGTACAGGTGACTTTCCAGCAGCCCAGGTTGCCCTATTCAATCACCCCCTGGCAGCAACACATACACTACACAAGACACGAGTTTGTAAGAATGAACACCTGCAATGGACCAAACACAGAACCCCCCCTACCCAAATCCATCAGACACTCACCTACTCAGTACTAGATGCCTGTGCAAGTTTCAAAATCTCTGTACGTTTCTTTCTGGCGGTGCCCTTTTTGTGCCAAGCTGCATAAAGCTCTGCTGCTAGCACCTGGTATGCAGGCGCACCCTCGTACTCCCCTGGGCGAATTGACTGCTTCAACAAGTGCAATCCTTTGTTCAGCTGCTTCTCTGGGGGCAAAAAAACCACCGTTCGATTGAGCTGACCCGAACGGCTCCGTTTCAGGAATGTGAACGGCACTCTCAGGTGGTTAAAGGCTTGCACGAAGACTAGCCTGGGGTCCATAGCTGTGTCCCGTTGATAGCTTCGTTTGGAACTATTTCAAGGTGACCTTGGGTCTCATACACTTCCCGGCGTCGGACTTACAACTCTCCAATCAGCGCCACTGCAAAGATGGCTGAACCCTGTCCTGCTAGCATTGCGCAAACAAGCACTGAGCTGAATACGTGCAAACGTATCTATACTATGCATGCAAAGTGCTTCGTCCCCACTTGCAAGTACTTGAGAGCTGTTGTATCCGTTAGCCACTTCTCCAGCATTATAATGCATCATACCCGTTTAACCATGGCACGACGAATGCCCGTCAAAGCATATCGATAAGGGGTTACGTATCACCAAGCAAAAGCCCTGCTTCCCTGCATCATGGTGAGAGATTATTCCATGTTCAGCGTGCGTGCTTCAACGGGTAGCGCCCAGAATGCCTGCTAGAAGCTTTGTCACCCTTTCCTTTAACGAAGATACTTCGTGTGAATCATGAAAGAATCGTGTTGTGTTGCTGTGCGACTGAGGCCGCTTTTGAAGGGCGAGAGGGTAACGCATGACCTGCTTCTATTACATGCCAGAAGCGTGAGGTTTCAGAGGCAAGGGATTGAGAAGTTATACGCTGTTGACCACGCTTTCACACCAGACAACGCTCAGGTACTCCCATAGGGTAGCATGCTGATGTTGTTCTACCAGCATCAGAAGGTAGTTGAAGGCTGCTGGATGCAGGAAGATGTCTTCAGCCGTTCCGTTGCCCCCCTTATTCCCACAGTTCTCCAAGGCGTCCACAGTACAGTATTTGCTTATGGGCAGACAGGGAGCGGTAAAACTTTTACAATGCAGGGGCCCGCAAGCTCTTCAGCAAACGTGCACGCCAGCAGGCAAGGCCATCACCACACATGCAGTACACTGTCTGTCGTTTGGAAGGTCTTTCAAAACCTTTTGGTTCGGGCGCGTGTTCCAGCATCCCCGTTTGGTAGCTGCAGTTGCTAACAGAACTAGAGTCTTGCTGCAGTGGAGTTGTGCCCAGAGCTATTCAGAGGCTCTTCAGCTTGCGAGCACAAGACAGCACACACTCCCACACAATCACGCTGAGCTGCTTTCAAGTGTATTGTGAACGTGCTTATGACTTGCTGAAGCAGCCAGGAGGGAATTGTATGCCAGTCCTACCACGATCGGATCACCTGCATAGAGTCTCAGGACTGCGTATGAGAATGAACGCACAGGTGTGATCTACTGCGAAGCCCACGATAATTAAACGTACTCGTGGTACAGATAGCAGCAGATGTTTTGTTCCCATGCTCTACCCATGGGTCGTTCAAGCACTTATGTGGCTTTAATCTGCAGGGGGTTTTTTACCTCGAGAACCTCACAAAAGTCGTTGTGGACTCAGCTTCGGATGCTATGGCGTTGTACAGTGCAGCAATGTCCCACAAAGTGGTTGCCATGCACAACATGAATGATGCATCCAGCAGATCTCACGTTGTACTGCAGCTGTCTGTCACATCTGCACCAAACGCAGCAGCAGATGAGCAGCGCAGCGCAGACTTGGTTCTTGTGGACCTTGCAGGCTGTGAGAGGCAAGATCACACTGGCATTCAGCCCTCAACACATACTCCGGATGATGATGGCAAGCAGCCTGAGCAGGTCTCGGGAAAGGCGACACAAGCTGAGAGCATTGCGATAAACAAGTCATTGATGGTTCTCCGGCAAGTGATAGCTGCCAGAAGCGTGCAGGGCTCTGACAAGAGAAGCATGTCTAAGCAGCACAGGCCTTCAGCTCTGCCCCACATACCGTACAGGAACTCCAAGCTGACAAGCTTGCTCAAGTCAGGATTGAGTGGTACTGGTCGAATGCTCATGATCGCATGCATCGCGCCCTCACAACTGCATGTGGAAGGCACTGTCAGTTCTCTGGAGTATGCATGCATGGTGCTATTCCCAAGCTGCTATTCCCAAGCTGCTTTGTACCTCTTACCCCCTGTGGCAGTTTCCTTGCGACAGGTCTGACCGGGCAGAATCGTCGTCTATTTGTGTCTATTACATGTACATGTACATGGATTGTAGACCAACATACTCTCTGTCCACTACATGTTCTCAGTGGCAGTGTGTAATCGGTGTTGGAGTTGCACATGCAGAGTGTTTTGGTGAGGATGCCAGCTGTCACTGCAGGCCAGGCGCATCCGCAACACAGCGACCGTCAATGAAGACCCTCGCACACGAACCATACGCCACCTGAGGGCAGAGGTTGGGTTTCTGAAGCAGCAGCTTATTGCATCTCAGCATGGCTTGCATGTCAAGAACTTGGCGCACAACGGTACACTTGCAGCATCTGGGGTGGGCGATGATGCCAGCAAGCTTGCAAACAGCCGAGCACCATCTGTGCATGGGACCAAGCACCGTGCCCAGGACGACGACCATACCGTGCAAAAACGTAGCTGCGACTCCAACGACACGGCACAGCAAAGTGCCTGTGACCGTTCAACAGTGGAAACGTACGCATGTGGGACGGGTCCGCAGGTTCCTTATCAGTCTGAGACGTGTGCAGTGCACCCTTTGCAGCCTGGTGGTCACCACACTGGAGCCACACGTGATGATTCCCAATATCGTGGTGTGGGCAGTGATGGGGCACAAGCCGCAACACTTGATTCGGAGGCAGACGGTAGTCTGGAGGTGGAGCCCATTGATCAAGGTATTTCTCCAGGCCACCTGGTTACCAAGGAGCTTGTGGACAAGATTGTCCGCTACGCTGAGGTATCCAAGGTTCTGAAGCGCTCTCATGATGAGCTTATAGAAGCCAACGCTCAGCTGCGCAGCAGGTTCTTGACCACTGATCAGGAGCTTGCAAGTCTGCGGACGTCCATGTCCACATGTGAAGCTGAAAACGTGGAACTGAGGGAACTTGGAACTCTTCTTTCTTCTGTTGTCAAGGTATTTTGGTCTCTCATCCGCAGAACGCAAGACTGTACTCTTCCTCATGGAAACTCCGCATCCTTCAGAAGCAGATCAACACCCTGACCAGTCTGATGAATTCAAAGTTTTGCTGCAGGGAGCTGAGGGTAGAGTGCTGAGCCCAGCTGACTTATTCAGTGTTGGCCAAGGAGTTCTGTTGGAGCTTCAAGAGCTGCGACAGGAGAACAGCATCCTCCACAGCCGCCTTCACAATCTATCTGCCGGAGCCAGACATCCCCAACAGGCTAGCAGACATCTCAGTGCGTCTGCGTGTGCTGCCATCTACGACAGGTCCCACCGACTGTCCCTCTCTCGAGGTAATTGCGGGGTTGCTCCTGGGCAAGAAATGGTACGCGCAGCTACCGCCTCACAAATATTGAAGGAAAGGAAAGCTAAAGAGAAACCTAGCGCAGTTCTAAGTATTAGGCAGCAACAAGTTCGAGAGAGGCCAAAAACTGTTGGCTCAGACAGGGTTTGCTCACAGCAATCCAGGGGCTGTTTCACATATCCAGGGGGGCACAGAGATCGTGTCGAGGTCCTGCAGCGGCTGCAGCGCGCAAGAAAGTTTAGTAGCAAGCTCAACAACGAGCGTGTCAGTTTGGGTGGGGGTGGCTCTGGCTGCAAGGGTACGAGCAAAAGTAGAGAACAGGACAACGAATTGGATAGGCAGAGTACAGGCACTGGCAGAGCTATCACGGAGCCCTGGCAGACTTGGGTTTCAGAAGGGCAGCCATCACGAGATAGGTCACGTGCTGTGTCGGCGCAGAGCTCCAAGCACGGTGAATGTGCCTTGCGAGATGAATGGGGAGGTCTTGGGAGTGGCGCACACATGCATGCAGGGCCAGTTTTGTTGAGCACCACAGGCAAGCTCACTCATGGAGGCCTGATGCAACATGTGCTTGATTCCTGCACTGATCAGCAGTAGTGATGGTGTGAGGTTGTGGTCTGCTTGTGTGCTCGTTTTTGTTCTGCTGTAGACCTGCAGTTTTTGCACCGTGTTTGGCAATGAGCTTGTGCTCAGCGCCAGCTGAGATTTATACTAAGCACAGCTTTGGCTTGTAATCTTGCTCGTTCCATCTAGGTTGTGTCAGATGGAAGGTGTGACGGCGTGAGCGGTTGGTTGAAGCGTGCTCAGGCACAGCGAGCACATGGATGCTGCAGATGGTTTGGCAATCTCCGCAGGGTACGTTATTGTGTTTGATCCCTAGCTTGCTGACTTACTCTGGTCAGACTGTGTGCGCCTTCGCAACTTCTTCCAGCCACATGTGCAGTCACAGTCCCAGTCGTTGGCAGACTGGCATACAAACATGACCTCTATGCGCCAAAGTCTGGCACTTGATTCGTTGAATGCTTTCCTCCTCTGTCCAGGTCCCATCTGCGCGTTCGCTTGGCTCCTCTCCCGCACAACTGGGTCCAGCTACCGCAAGCGCTTGCCAACAGCCTCTTAGGCAACACCAAATCCGAGCTGCTCATTCTACGCCTTACAAATGTGATCCATAGCGATCGTGAAGTGTACGTCGCCTGGAATGGCCTTCCCTGCCGCGAAGCTGGCTGTATAGATGTGCCTGCCAAACTTGGAGAGGCGCTGGGGCTGCGAGACGGCGATATTGTGCGGCCAGAAGCCGTTTCCGGGCTGCCGGTGGCGAAGCAAGTTAATGCCTCTGTCGCATCAGTTGATGACTGGGAGGTGGTGGAGAGCAACGCAGAGAACCTCGCCAAAGCACTTCTGCAGCAAGTGCAGGTGGTGAGGAAGGGCGACACTCTGCCTATCTGGATACGTGGCCAGAGCTCGGTAAATGTAGCAATCCAGTCCACTCAGCCAGGAGATGTTGTGCTGCTCAAGAACGACACACTCGTGTCAATAGAGCCACCCCAGAAGAAGGCTGCAGCTTGCGGTGCCCAGGATGCACAGGCGACCAATGATATTGAACCCTCCAAAGACAACAGTAATGAAGTCACGCAGAGAAGTGATAGGATGCTCGCTGATGTTCTCAGGCCTCCGGCATCGCCTACTGTGTCTGGCCCGATGCGTTTGCGTGTCAAGGTGTTGCACCTTTCCATTTCATGTCCCTACCTGCTGCAGGAACATAGCACGTAGCACCTTCCATGCTAGCAGCGTGAATGCACGGGTACCAAGCAGCCATAAGCATTCACGCACTGGTCTACTGATTCATCTGCCTCCAAGGATCCGGTTGTCACCCCCAGCATCTTCCCCAAACTTTGACTGTTTATCGTGCAATGTGAAATGCGAGTGCAATTCATGCTCGCACAAATGAGCCGTTGTGCTAATGTATTCTAATTTCTGTTGCACCAAACAACAGAACACATTGCAGGCGTGGGGCACAGCAGAGCTTGGCTTATCCATGTGCCACTCCAATCACGAAGTTCTGGCAGTGTACACAACTGCAGTCTTCATCAACTCAGAGCTCGCCACAGCCTGCAACCTACAGCCGGGTGCGCAGCACACCCTGAAGCGGAATGCTGATGGCGAGGCCAGCAGCGCTGCCAAGATGCCAGTGTACAGCCATCCTCATGTGCCTCTGGGGCATGTCTGCATGGCCACAACGACCATGCACCAGCTTGCTCTGCCTGAGCACTCGCAGGTGCGAGCTTCCATTGCTGTGAATGAAGCAGGCCAGACTCTATAGGCCAGACTCTATAGGAAGCGACCACCACCCGCAGACGCAGACGCACACATGCGCAAGAACTACATCGCAAGGCCCATGCTCTTTCTGTTAGTACAGTGATGCGTTCTTGAGCACTGGTCATCTCGCGTGCGATGATCAGTCCTCTGGGCCATGCCTGCATCGCATGCAAGGACGTTGTGCAGGCAGAGAGCCCCAAGGCAGCCTCGTGATCCGTTGAACTCCGTCCCTGCACCCCAGCATGCTGTACACATACTCGATGATTGACTCGTAGGCATGAGACACGAGCCTCTGTCGTGCAGATCTGGCTGCAGAAGGACTACTTCCCACCAATGGTGTCTGCCAAGCTCCACAAAGTGACACTGCAGCGGTTGAAGCAGTTTGCAGCTGCTCCAAAGCCTGCAGAGTCGTCTGCCGAGGCTCCTGAGCAAGCTAGACCAGACACACTGGACCCTGCAGCAGACGCCGTGCAATTTGTGCGACATGCAGAGGCCCACGGCTGCGAGCCATTGCTGCTGGCAGCCTCCAAAGGCATCCATGGCCACAACTTGAGCAAGTTTCTGTTGCAGGTACACGTACCTGTTACTTCCAGTCGTCGTATGTGTTGTGAAGAAGCATGGACTTCTGCAGCACTGTGTACAGTATCCATGCCTCTGATACTGTTGTGTGTCTTTGGAGATGTCTTGCTCCCGTGCCGAGCGATTTCTGCGTGACTAGGTTCCAGGCTGCTAAGTCAGGTTATGCTGGGTATGTGTGCATGGTATGTGTATGTGTTTCGTAATTACATGCATGTTGAAGGTGTTGTTCTTTCACTGTATTTGCCATGGGGTAGGACGGGGGCGGCGATGAAACATAGATCGACGGGCGGTCTGAACCACAATGCTGATTGTCGATAGGCCTCTCTGGTCATCTGAGCCTCTGTCTCGTGTCTTGATGCGTGTTTTAATCGGGAGTTGCATTGATGGCGCTTGCAGTAAACTGTCAAAATGCTGGTTGTCCATTGCAGCGTTGGTGCAGGCTGCTGGGGAAAGGCCACCTGCTTTCAACCCTCTTCAGAAGGCTCAAGAATCGACAGGCATAGAAGAAAGCGTGCTGCAGCCAATACGTTCATTTCTTTCCAGCTGGATTCGATCACAGTTCGACTTCCATGCAGCTCTTCGAGCAACCAAGGCCACAACATCCGCGACAAGCTCTTCTCGAGACACTACAAACACCACTATGCCTGGTGCTCCAGAAACCATAAATTTGCCACAGACGTCTGTGATAAGCATATGCCTCCCAGGGCACGATTTCTGCAGCTTCTTGCTGTCCTGGCAGGCAAACTCACCGTCTCGGTTCTCGATGATCAGCATTTCAAAGGCAAAGATCGAAGAAACAGTCAACCGTCTTGAGATCACTGTGAGCACAGCCACAGCGGTGCCAGTGAGCAACCCCATCATGACTCTGCATTCCATGGCAAAGGATGTGTTCTGGAAGGCCCCAGAGCATTCTCAGGTAAAGATTCAAGCAAAGATCAAGACCGAGGACAACCTCATACCCAGGGGTGAGCTCCCACCCCGTAGCTTTCAGATGCTGCACACCAACGCTTGCTTTGAGGTACCTGAGCTTAGCTGATCGTCTCGCTCGCTGTGCTGTATGGGGTTTCCATGCCGCACAGAAGCTTTGCCAGACATCAGTCCGTATTCTTCACACTAAAAGCAATCTGCTGCGGTGCTGATGTCATCGTGTTTGAGATACGTTTCAGGTCAGATGAAGCACGTACATGCACATCCCATGTGTGCCCATGAGCAGTTTTTGCAGTGGTTGCTTCAGTTTGGGCTGCGATCTGGGTGGTATTAGAAGATGTGTGAGATGAGATATAAGCAGCAGCAGTCGTGTTGCCCTTCAGATAAGGTCTTTTCGTTTCATTGCTTCTGTCCTGTGCATGAATGAGCAGCTGCAACAGGCGCATCCCACTGCAACAGTCACGCAGCTGTGCACGCAGGGAAGGAATGGCTGGACAAGGAGCTAGCCAAAACCCTAGAGATAGCAATGCCGTACCTTGCCCAGCAGTCACAGAGGTTCTGGAAGGGAGCCACAGTGCCAGCGCCGGGGGGTATCCTCGTGGCAGGGAGCAGGGGCAGTGGTAAAACAGCTTTGCTGGAGCGTTGTGCTGCATATCTTGCATCTCATCCAAAGACCATGTGTCACGTCAGTCGTATGAACTGTCGGGCTATGGCTGGAGACAAACTAAAGCGGGTGAGGTGCCTGCGCAACAACACATCCTGGTGGCTATTGTGCTCGACAACGGGGCCCGCCAACGTCCATGGTGTCAAAGGATTGCCCATGTACTGAGTGATTCTATGGTGCTCTTGCCGTAGCCAGCCCAGCGTTCATAGGGGCATAGGTGACTGGAGCTGTGAAGAGAAGTTGTATGCTTGTTGTCAAGCTGTGTTGTCATGAAGTGCATTTCTAAACAGGCCGCTATGTCTGTCAGCTGGCTGAGTTGGTTGAAGTAGGAAGTAGGCTGCTGCCTGCACTGGTGCAGGCCTTGCAAGCTGCTGTTGCACGTGGCGTTGTAGGCTCAACCTCATCAGTATTGTGTGCAGGTAGCTAAGTGGTTGCAGATCTGTTTCGTGACATCACTGATGAATGCTCCTGCAGTGGTGATAATGGATGACGTGGACGCCCTGATTCCAGTTATACCAGAACATGCACCGCCACAGGAGCAGCATATCATAGCCTTCGTGAACGAATTCCTTGCTTCTGTTCTTGATTGGCTGCGGGAAAAGGTGAGGCTTGAACACTCCCCCCCCCCCTCCTGCAGTGTGTCAGACAGTGCACCGCATGCAGCCTGCCTCGTGTATTCCTAAACTGTGTGCTGATTGGGACTCTAACAATGACCAGTGTTGTAAATAACACTGGCGCTTGCGGTTCACATGTTTCTCCTGTGCCGCGCACTGTGTGGTGCAGCAGGATGCCCTGCAGCAGGCCGCCTGTGCCAGCATGCATTCTTGTGCAAACTAGAACTGCGCCCTTCCATGAGGTCCTTCCATTAGCCTACTGTGCAGGTGACCGAGACGGGCGCTCAGGTGCTGATCATCGCGTCCTGCTCAGATGCGTCCGGCCTGCCGAAGCTGTTGCGGGCCACAGGCCGCCTGGACCATCTCATCGAAGTCGGAACGCCCTCGGCTCAGGAGCGCCGAGGCATGATAGAGCACATGCTGCGTTCACGCGGTCTCTCCTATGACCCTGCAGCATTGGAGGCTATGGCGCGCCGCATGGAAGGTTTTGACTCCTCTGACTTGCTCGTAGTCATCGAGCGCGCTGTGCAAGCAGCGCGCCTAGGTGCCCTAGAACCCCGCAGGGGTGCTACAGCGGCAGCCCCAGACGCTCTGACGGTCTGTTCTGAGCACTGGGACGTTGCTCTTGATGGGTTCCAGCCGTCTGCAGCCTGGGAGGCGGGCGCACAGGACTCAATCGATGCAACCCTGACAGGTTGGAATGATGTGGGGGGCATGAAGGACGCAAAAGAGGCACTGTACGAAGCACTGGAGCTGCCACTGAAGTTCGCAAAGCTGGTTGCAAAAGCCCCGTTGAGGCTGCGCACGGGAGTCTTATTGTACGGGCCCCCCGGGTGTGGCAAAACGCACGCCGTGAGAGCGGCCGTTGCAGCTACAGGAGTGCGATTCATTGGCGTGAAAGGCCCGGAGTTGCTGAATAAGTACATCGGGGCAAGCGAGGAGGCCGTCAGAGGTGTGTTTGCGCGCGCTCAGGCGGCTGCGCCATGCGCACTGTTCTTCGATGAGTTTGATTCCATTGCGCCCCAACGAGGGAGTGGCTCAGACAGCACCGGAGTCACGGAGCGTATGGTGAATCAGCTGTTGACGGAACTAGATGGGGTTGAGAAGCTCCAAGGTGTGTGTGTGATTGCTGCATCAAACCGGCCGGACTTGATTGATGCCGCTCTCTTGCGGCCAGGTAGACTGGACAGATTGATATACTGCGGACTGCCTGATGTGACAGAGAGGCAGGAAATTCTGGAGTCGCTCCTGGCCAAGGTGTGGTATTTAGTGCCAAGTGTGCCAAAGCGGCTGGTCCTGTTTTGTTGTCTTGATATGGGGTGTTTCATGGAGCAGAGGGCTTCTTCCACTGCCCCACTGCAGAACATAGTTCAGGTTGTCTTGAACACAGGTTGTCTGGAGATGCTGTTTCCGTCATCTGCAGAAGTATTGCATCCAGGGAGCTGCTTGTTGAGTGAGCAGCAACGTCTGTGAACTGATGTGTTTTATGGGTTGTACAGGTCAAGCATGCAGACGCAGTGGATTGTGGGCAACTGGCAGCTCAAACGGAGGGTTTCAGTGGTGCTGATCTGCGAGCTATTGTGTCTGAAGCCCAGCTTGCAGCTGTGATGGCCCGTCTGGAAGATCTGAAGGCTGCAGAAGCTGCTGGCTGCCCACACGATCCACACGCCACACACGAGGCACCTGCCTTGACTGCTATGGTGAGGCTCCTGTTGCAAGTCCCTTCCTGCTATTGAACAGACAGCATGTGCCATGCATGCCGATGCTTTTCTAGGGATCTGCCATGTAGCAAGCAAACGATGGCGACTCTGTGTTGCTTGCACATGACCTGGCAGAAGGCTGTGTTTTGTAGGATCTGCATGAAGCTCTGGAACATGCACGACCGAGTTTGAGCCAAGCGGACCGCCGTGCTATGGACATGAGATTTGACAAGTTCAGGAAAGCAAGGGACTCGCAGAAGATGTCTCCTTTCAGCAAAGAGACTGAAGCTGCCAAGCAATCGCTCACAGATGGCAATGCAATGAAAGTTGCGCTCGGGTAAAGGTTGGTGTACTGATCGCGTTTTGTCCAGTCCAATTCCTTCCTCTGCACGATTAGGTTACGGTTTTCTGATTCTCAGCTACTATGATGAGTGAATCTTCGGGATACTTATCTCTATGAACGTGGCACAAACATTCACGACTTCCATGCGTTAGACTGGTGCACATGCAAGGATCTTCTGCTGTGTAATGGGAGGTCTGTAGAAGAAGGCTTCTTGCTGCCTCCAAAGCTGTACGTCCACCAGTGATGCTTCATATCCCGTGCTGGCTTTGAAATCTTGTCTACCCTGATGTTTAGTGAGCGGGTGACCACAGCAGGCATGGCATCTGTTGGACATGCTGACAAGAAAAATTCAGCAGCACCATTTAGCACCGCACACGGCGAAGTGTTAGCCTGCTGAGTGGCAAGTTGCCCACAGGGTCGGGCACCAAAGGGTTTTGGCCCGCAGCAGTGGCCACCGCCACTTTCCAGGACTTCGCACGCCTTCCCTAGAACACAGACATGATTGGCCCAGTCACCTAGATTTCAGAAACCATGCACAGTGCCAATAGCGGCGATCGCTCACATCAGTCCTACTTCTTGATGTCATCGTCACATCGGGTTGACATTGTTTCCGAAAATCGCGATTGGGTCGGCTAGTGCTGATAGTCATGATGAAAAAAAACCGGCTTTCAAACCGGGTATACCTTGTCAATGGGCTTGGTATAACATATGCAGCAAAGCCCACCCATACAAACTGTGTGGCTAGTCGTTTTCCATGGATATGTCGCGAGTTTCTGTGATCTCGTATCGAGGATGCATCACGGAAGGTACTTGGTATAATTCTTGGTGATACACACACTCGAAAGCACCATATCCTGGAGTCTGACGCCCTAGAGCGACATGTCCACTCAGCCTTCCACAAACTCGGATGCTTCTCCTCGCAGTTCAGGCTGGTACGCTTTTGGAGCTGGAGATGTACGACCGACGAATTGCGCTGCCGCCATAATGAAAGCCTGGATAGGTCCAGCGAAAGCCTGGATAGGTCGGAAACAACCAGGAATAAACATGAGTGTGTATGCGTTTCATGATACATACAGATGATGGCTTGGATCGTTGACCAGGCTCGGAGCGTTGATTCCAATACGGCGTTGATAGAACAGACATTGTCTGCAGGTGCTCTTGAAAAAATGGAACAATTCAGCTCGATAGTGCAGGCTTGCAGTGGGTCACGTGTGCAGGTATTCTCAGAGTGGCGCTGTAGTTGCTTGTGTGCTTCTTGCTGGTCTTGCCTTTGTGGTGCTGGAGGCAGCCTTCGCTCCTCGTCTTGGAATACGTATGTTTCCAATTGCTACCAGGAGTTGTTGATGGCCGTGATCACCGCCAAAAATCTGCTGCGCACGCGTGAGCAGCTGATGTCTGTCAACCCGGATTCTCATTGGATACTCAACCTCATGCAGAGTCCTCCCTGCAGCGCCAGTTCTTCTTGGATGCATCATCACCAAGCCCCGTAACTCTCAGTGCCCATGTGGCAACAGTATCCGCTATCCCAGGCGGAACAGCTGGATCCCAGGAGAGTTCAGACTTTGAGGTGTTACCCCAAGCGTGTCAGGTGTGCTCCAAAGGTGCACGCTTGTCCCCGTCCCAGCTACACCACACATGGGCAAGGAAATTGGCATCGTGGATGAATTACACTGCCTATACTGGTCTCAATCGCTTGTGGATAGAGGATGGAGTTGATGATTGTGGAGGTGGTTCCCAAATGTGTGACCAGTGGAGAACTGGACCTTATGTATACAGCTCTCAGCCTTCGCTGTGATGGTGTATCTACAAAAGAACTGATGCTGAAATCTCAGCTGTGAATGGCATGGTTGCTGCGTGGTCTTTCGAGTGCAGTGTCACGTGCGGTCTCAAAGGTTTTTATGGTACGACATGCAGGAGATGAACATCACAGAGAATGGCATGCATGCTTTGCTGACAAAAACTGCAAAGCCATTGGGCAAGGTGTCCAAGAAAGCATTCCTCCCACTGGATATGTGGTGTGCACCTTTTGCTGATGGGTGCCGAACACATGAATTGGCAAACATGAGCCCCGGCAGTAGAAACTGGAGCTTCTATCTTTCAAACAGTGGTTTCACTGCCTGGCTCATTAATGCGCTGTTTCTATCTCACAAAGTACAACTGACCTTGCTGCTGTTTTCCTCACCCTATCTGCCATCTGGTCGGCTGCAACCCTGATCAGTTCAGACTAAGCATGAGATCCTCCTTGTGCACATTATTGCATGAATCCTACCTCTCTGCACTGTAACGCTGCTGGCAATGTGATAAAACACGGTGCAGTGCTGTGCGTGTCTGCGCACAGTATTGTTGTCCAGAGCGCTATCTGCGCCTTATAGATTGAGTCACTGTAGCCTAGCACAGCGCATGTGCTAGATAGCGATCAGATGTGCTGTGTGTGCCTTCAGATTATTTTTGTCAAGTTACATGTATTATCCTACGTGTCCAGTGTTACAAGACAGGAGTGAGACGTTGACAGTTTCCTCTATTAGCAGGAAACATGTATCGCAAGGTAATATCATGGCCTTTGTTGATGTTTCCATTTTGAAAGTGATGCCGGACTGCTTGCAGCATTTCTGTTGCTTCTTGCTCAATTGGTGTTGTCGATAGCAGAGTGGTGTGGTTGCGCATTGCCAGGCAATACCTCAATTGTGCTTAATTTCTGAGATGCCCTCGTAACTACCGTAGTATGGTGAATCAGTCTTGACAAAAGTGTGGGGAATAGGCACGTAGTGAGTGAGCTTCATGCATGTTGTGTCTTGTTACTTGGATTCTTGCCCTCTCCACCTTTTCGGCGTGCCAGAGACAGGCCACTTGTCATATGCTGAGAAGAAGAATATTCATCTGTAACCATACCTTTCGTGATTGAGTGCCGTCTTTCTGTCAAGTCATTGCTATGTTTCTCTTGCTTCCCTCCATCGCAAACTTTGAGTGTCGACACATCTTCTGCAGCTGCTGTCTTTCATGCATTCAGGGCTCCCCGGGAAACGTCCCAGCAGTTCTCTGATATACACGAGTGGATGTTCCAGAATGTGCTTGGCAATGATTCAGGCTCGTTGCCAAACCTTCCTGTAGGTACGGCCTGAGAGAGAATGCCGTCTTCGCTGTGACAGCCCTTGATTATCATCATACCTGTCTTCCATTTGCTTTGTCTCATGGTCAGGAAAGTAAAGGCTATGCAGTTTCTCGTGTTGTTGATGCATAGCTTCTTGGATTCCCTAACATGCCAATGCTGCAGGCATGGGTCCCGCCAAGACAAACGCATGTGTGCTGCTGATTAATCCCATCTACAAGTTTATTTTTATCAAAAGCGCGAAGGTGGCAGGCACAAGCATAAAAACCAAGCTAGGAGGGATGTGTGAGGAAGGGGTGACACTAGAGAGTGCACAGGTATGTCTTGCTGTACATGTTGCACACATCCACCTCGCAGAGTACCAACTCAAGTATGCATCGCTCTGGCACCCTTCATTGTTGTGTGTAACAAAACACAAGAAACATCAACCCGCCTGCTGCAAGATCCTGCACTGCTGTGCTGCTGAATGTCTAGTCTATGGTAGCAGTGAGCCTTTGCAGCAGCCTAGATGCTGCACAGCACAAGGCAACAGGACATAACGACTGTTTAAGATACTGTTGAGAGACACGTCATGACTGCCGGAGCTATCAGCTGTGATGCTTGCTACTTCCATGCAAGACCTGTTGGCACACCTGTTTGGCACTGCTGTCCTTTCCATTTGAACTGCACCAGTGATGGAAGCAGCTTGACAACATACACACGCTCTCTTTTTTCAAGAGGACTTGGGTGTTTTTGTGCATTTTTTGAAGGTGCCTGTCTCACTTCATGAATTCTTCTTAGAGCAACTCTAATCTGGCGCTTCTCGTATCAGCAAGACTATGACTCGGCACTGAAAAGGTGAAGAAAGTGCCCGGGATACCAATTCCATCAGAATCCTCTTGTATAGAGTGTCTGCGCGTTTATTGGATGTTGTAGCAGTCATGTCCGAAAATGTGGGAGATTTTCACGTAGCATGCACTGGATGCAGGAGAATCCCAACTGTTTGTGGTCTCAGGAAGACATTTTCCGCGTGGGAGTCAAGAAGCTGGGGTACAACACATTTGAGGAGATGTGGCAGGACTACACAGTGTTTGCAGTCACCCGAAACCCTTATGACCGTGCGGGATCGGCCTATGACTACATACTTGCACGCCGAATCTGGAACGGGAAATGGAAGGTGCGGGGAAAGTTCTCACTGGAGGCAACTATTAGCTTTTTGTCACAAAGAATATTGCAATTGCTATCTATTTTGTAGGCAGTCCATCTCTCCCTGCATGGCATGCTGCACCCTCCAATCCTTCCTCGTCTGCATTCTGCTTGATTGAGAGAATATTCCTTGGATTGGATCGTTAGGAACGTTATGGGGGCCCGGTGTGCACGAATCGAGCGCCACCAACATGTCTTGGACCACCTTGGAGGGGAACAGGCATGGTGATGCAATGTGATTGTTACAAGCCTAAAAGGATATTTTACCATATTGGACTAAGTTACTAATTCTTGGTACAGGATTTGCGCCAGTTGGCAGCTCTCAATTGCAGCTTTGTAGAATTCGAGCCCTTGCAGCACCTACAGCAACATGTGCACTGTGGTGATAAATGTGTTGCAACAGAATATTAAGCGGTGCAGGTTTCATGTAACCGTACCTACAGCCCTAACTTTACATTCTGTTATCTTCATACATGTATGTGCTCTTGACTTGTAGTTCCATGAGATAAGCATGCTTTGTTGTGCAGTCTCGTACAGCGGATCCAAGCTGCCGGAGTCCAAGTTTTCAGCACTTCACCGCCAAGCCCTATGTCATAGGCTTGCAAGATTCTCTGTTTCAGTGCATGGATCCACACCATGACTTTGTGCATGTGGAGCCCCAAAGCCTGTGTCTCATGGATGCCTCCTCCAAGCTTGTGGTTGACTACTTTGCCAGGTGCCGTGCCTGCTCTTTTTCCTTCACTTCAACGTGCTGCCTTCTCAAACATCTTCACCTTGTTCGGTAACATCTCAACGTGTTCATTGTCTAGGAGCATTTGTACGCTATTAGATACTCCAATACATGTTGCGAATGGTGACTGCAAGCAACATGAACGGGACATAATCTACGACACGTGTGCATAGCTTTTCGCACGCAGAACTACAGCACAGCTGCTTCGAGCAGACAGAGTGTGTGCCCGCCCTAGACACTGCACACACCTTTGGTGCTATGGATGATACACCGCCACAAACCCACACATATCATGCGTGTCAAGTGAACTATATGCCCCCCTATCTTCACCACCAATATGATTGTCCACATGGAGGCTGACTTCTCTGGAAGAGGATCTTGAGCCAATATTTGAAGCAATCAACAACAGCCGTTCACCTGAGGCTCCAGCCCTGAGTACGACCATGCCGTGGACACAGCGGGGGCCAGAAGCTCAGGCTGAAAAGTCAGATGTTCCTTTCCATGACCGGAAGCCTGATCACACCACATCCCGCCATGCCCGCAAGTTTGTGGATTGTGGCTCAGCATGCATTCACAACGTAAACAAGTATTACCACAAGGACTTTGAGCTTCTTCAGTACCCAGTTGAAGGTCGATGTTGAGCTGGGAATTCCAAATGGTGCGATTCGAAACACATGAAACGTTTCTGAGTTGAGTCTTCCTCCAGAGCCCTACAGACCCAGTATTTTGCATCATTGTAGGGTTTTCTCACTTTGCTGTTGTATGTGATGGATCGACCTTGCCATCGCTGGGACCTTACCATGACATGCCAAGTATTTCTCACTTGGCTCGATTCGCTGTAAGAATAAACAAGCAGTATCGCAGGGTGCTCCTTAGAGTACTGCTTGAAATGATTGTATCACATGAACGTAGACTACTGTGTGGTTGGCGACTGACCTACTGTACTCCCATCTACATAGAACCCTAGCAGCTAGAGCCTGTACGTACACAGGTTCATGTGACTACATGTGTGAACATTGATCCAATACACTTTCAATAGCCCCATACTTGCGCAGGTTGTGTGGGTGGAACTGATAGCGACAAGGTCTGCTGCACACAGGCATTTACGATGGCTCTGAGACGGTCTGTGTACATCGCTTCGTTTCAAGATAATTGAACATCCTCAAATCGTGTTCAATGACTCGTGGTAGCGAATGAGCAGCGAGCCTGTACAGATGTACATCTATAAAGATTTGTAGGCATAGATTCGTAGGTATAGGTATACTCTTTGATTGCCCTTGTAGGAACTCCTAGAAGTGAAACCAATTCATTGTTTACAAGCACATCGACATGTCACCGAGCCGGTGATCCATAGAGAGGCTCGCAAACACTGGAATGGGCCAATCTTGCCAGATAAGAAGCTGACAGGTGGGTGAATAGGCCTGAACATGACATCCGCTTGCAAGAGCAGAGATGCAGGGAGTGGTCATGCAGGAAATCTCGGCATGCGTTCGGTCGTCACGACGAGACAACGCTGCACACACCCCTGCATATCACTACACTTGCGGCACGAGGAGCCATGTGCACATAGCTGTAAAGCACTTGAACTGGCAGCTCTTTGCGAAGTACATAGGTTGTGGCAGGTGATTCGCATTACCAGGTTCAAAAGTTTCAATTTCTGTTCCAGTTGACCATGTTGCATCACATATTAAACAAGCCAGCTCCGCGATGGAAGATTTCCCAGTTCTTGCATTTGAACACTGCAGCGTACCATTAGCCTTTCTTCAATCAATTATTTCGTACGAATGTGGCTCTCATCCAACAAGGAACACAGATGAAACGTAACAAGGGCTCGGAGGTTGTAAGATCACAGAAGCAGAAAAAACAGCAATATTACAAGCAGGGTTATTTGGGTTCTTACCCGTTAATCTCTGTTCCGATTTTATGCGACTGTTTCAAACACCTAAGGCTTCGCCCTGCTAACGAACTCTCCACTGGACGGTGAGACGATTATATACTCATCCTTTTGCACGAAAGAAGGCACCATGACTGTGGCACCTGTGTTCACCACCGCAGGCTTCCTGCCCGAAGCAACTGAAAGCCTTGCTTCCGCCACCTCCTTTACCTGCATCATGCACAAATCGAGTGTCAGGTGTCACCCATGCTGAGGTTGGCACAGCTGCAGGTCATGCATGTGCACTTCAAGTAGCACGCATTGCCGCGACAGGTAGGAACACATGATGAACACAGCCAGTCAACACACATACACAACAGGCAGGCAAGGCTCGCCTGCACAGTGATCTGCGACTGCGGCATCATAACCATCACCGGTGCCTCGTCATGCATGAGCGCAGAGACCTCCAACCCGTTTTGCAGCCAGTCCTGGACTCCTGCTGCAGAATGGGGCGGCACACAGAACTGCTCAAAGTTCTCCGCATCCATGATGTGCACACCCTCCTCATCTGAGTACAGATACTGCATTCTGCGCCACTGTGTGTCTGCCACCTGCGCATCCACCAACCCACTGCAGTCGGGCTTCCAGCGCTTGAACAAGCAATGCATGCGGCCCTACAGGTGGGCTTAGCATGGCAGCCCCTCACTGCCCTGTCATTTGCATCCCAGGTACGCCGCGCTTCACATGTTGTGCAGCACCGATACCTCAAACGATCAACCAAAATAGTTTCCCAAAAATGATGGCCAAAAGCATCACAAGCATCAATTCAGCAGCCCCCGCCGTCTTCAAGTGCAGGGGTGCTGCCGAGCAGCCGCATGCACCGCACCACCACAGTCTTGCTGGGTGTCAGCTTCATTGTTGATTTCTGCCCAGTGCGCACATCACGGCAGTCCACTGACACGAACCCACCCTGCCTGGCTTGGCCTGCACTATGGAACGCCTGCAGCACCTCCAGCAGCTTACTGCCCTGGTGTTGCGACAGAATCATGCCCTTCTTCACATCCACCGCTGCCACAGACGAGCCCGCTCTGCTGAACAGGCTGCACAAGCGCACGAAGTAACGTGAGTAGGACGGTGCCCATCGCCTTGTGCCTCGGGCTCTCTGGCCACTGCACCTGCTTTGCACAGTGTCACCACTTTGCTTCCAAGACTGCGAGGTTGTACGAGGACACCAGCGAAGGGGACAGGACAAGCAAACCCAGCTGCAAGCAAACAAGACGCATTTATTACATAGGTATGCTACCTTTGCTGCAGCTTTCGCCAAGCAGAGTCCTGGGTTACTCTTGCAGCGCACGTATGCATGGTGCATGACACATTGACTGCCAAGCTGTTGCCCGTTGCGTGTATCAGTCCACCAGAAGCGCCCTTCCAAGATTGCTTATCAACATGACTGAGCAAGCATCCTGCAACTCGGAGATCCATGGAGGAGACTGCTTGCAAGGTACATTCATGGTGACATATTGACGGTCTTGGCAGAGGAGCAGCTGGGCGCTGCTAGCTCTCATAATTGCACTGACAGTGGCACTATGGCTTACCAATGAGTTGAAGGGACATATCACAACATGATGGAGTGTGTGAAGCATGATGGAGTCTGTCGTCGGCAAGCCTTGGACAGATGTTGGCGATGACTCTTGCTGAACGCTTGTGTTCACGTGATGAACATGTGGAAATGGTGCAGGACAGGGCATACGCTGTACCACGTAGCTCAGTTCAGCTGGCGGCAGGCACACCTGTCGGCTCCAGCAAGGCTCGTAGTGCTCTGCAGGCAGCCCAGTAACGTGCCATCGGCAGATTACACACGCGCTGGAACTGTGAACTTTGAAATGTAGCGATTGAACGCGCAACTTCAAGCGCTGACGATGTTGCCAAGGAACAGGTTTGACTCGGGAATGAACAGTCAGAGCAAGCACCAGCCGTTATCACAAGCCAAGAATGAAAACGTGCTCTAGTCCAGGCTAACCAGCTATGGTCGTTGTTGTGAAACCGTGCTGAGTGTAAAAGACGGCGCAGTGCTGGAGGTGGTGCAGAAATGTGGTCACCAGTGCAGTCCAGCCACGATGTTCAGTCGATCCCCAAGATGTTTTACAGTATGCTCCAGTCCGTGTATTTCGGTTACATACGTACTGTTGGCTCTTCAGAGGCCCTTGGAGTAGCAACGGCCTTCGGGTCACTGATCGCAGCAGGGGGGTCGGTTCAAATATGGACTTTTCGACACCGATGCCTGTACGAGAAAGAAAGTCGCAAAAGAATTATTCACCAAAGGAGAAGAATAAAGTTTTACCAGAACTACTTTATTCCCAACTTGCACTCTACCCTCAAGTTCAAACCATTCGCAGTGAGATGTACTCCGCTCTGATTCCACTGATCGCAGCGGAATCTCAGACGCCCCCAGTAGCGTCTTGGGCTATATGGCATGCAAGAAACAGGCCAAATTTATGGCTGTGTTGTGTGGCGGGTCCCGAGTGGCTTGTCCAGGGTGTGTGATACCGTGTCCCCAACTGTACCGCTGTTCCTGGCAGGACTCGTTGATGCACTAGTGGGGTGCGACCTGCCGTTTGCATCAGGTTGAAGCTTAGATTTTAGGTTGGACACTGCTTGCCAGCGCTGCACCGCCTGTTGCCGCCTAGCCATGCTCACAAGAGCGGGACCTTTTCAAGTGCCCCTGCTGGTGCTTATTCGACTCAAGGTTGCCCTGCGACCCACCACTGCATGCGCGACTTCCAACAACCGCAGAGCAAACACCACTGCATCACTGGTTGACAGTGTCATGAACATAGAGCGGACGAGGCAGGCCACGATGTGAGAGCACTCGCAGGTAAATCACATACAACAATGTCAACAAAGATCAGATCCTAGACGTCAAACTCACCCAGCATGGCAACCAGAATCAATCAAAGCACTCGTCATCATCGTCACTACTATGATCATGCCAAGTGTACTTATCTGCGCTCTGCAGCAGCCCCTCCTGCTCCTCCTCCACATCACCCACATCAATGCCCCACCTCCTCAAGCACGCCTTGCCAGGTGCACTGCGGCAGCTGCCGCGAAGCACTTCGCCGTGAGACCTGAGGACGCCCTCCAGCACCCCAGACGCTGCTGTTCTCGCCAGCATAGAGAAACTTCTGGCTGCTCCAAATGACCTTTGATTGCTGCATGAGTCCGTTGCGCTGGTAGCTTGGCCTGCCTGCAAACAAGCCCCCATGCAACGCTCAAGGAGGCTTTCCAGCAGGAACAGGTGGCTCATCTGTATCACTCTGGCCCGCATCACAGGAGCCTCCGTGCAGTTCATGCAATGGGTCTGGTACTGAACGTCAAAAATCAAGTTCTGGCATTGCTTGCAACAATCTGTCAGGCTTGCATGACCAGTGTGCATCACATCCATCCCAGGCGTCGCAGCGCATGCCAACAA
This sequence comes from Ulvella scutata, assembly GCA_032359135.1. Classification (NCBI taxonomy): domain Eukaryota; kingdom Viridiplantae; phylum Chlorophyta; class Ulvophyceae; order Ulvales; family Ulvellaceae; genus Ulvella; species Ulvella scutata. Next base: position 60,245 of record JAUMHD010009318.1, read on the forward strand.
GCAGTCAGTAGTAAACGGGCAAAGGTTTTCAAACCTGGATGGCGGCTTGCTTTGCTGCTGGAGGCCTGCTTCTGGCACTTGAAAAAATGTCGGGGAAAGGCAGAGGAAGAGGCAGGGGCATGGCAGCCGCGCAGCAATGGTGTGCGGCCCTGAGCCCCTCTGCTGCCAGGCTCGCTCTTAAGTGCGCAGCCCCCTGCTCGCCTGTGAGCATGCATGAATCGTGGCGTGCGCCTCTCCACACCACAGAGTCGATCATCATCCCTACAAAGCAGCCACCAGAGTTACAATCTCTTGCTCAACAAAGGCAGCCTTGCAGGCTCTGGCTCATAGATGGAAATCATTGGCATGCTAGTAACACACTGCTGCAGGGGTCTTTTTTTCCATCCAGCATCCAGCGCACGTCATCATGCACCAGCGCCGCGGATGGCTGCGGTTGCGCAGTGACTCCGCGCAGCCGCCTCTCACGTGCGGACAGCCTCATGTCAGCCTCGCTCGGTTCCCCCGGACCCGAGCACTCTGCAGGTACACTCATACCCACGCAAGCTAAGTTTGCAGCAGGCTGCGCCAGACTTGAGCACCACGCGCTCACGCTGGTATCCCCCACCGAGGGAACGCCGCAGGCCCCCGACGAACCAACGCCGCTCAAGCCCACACCCCCCCGCAACGGCGACAGTCGAAACGGGAGCGTGGCAGTATCTATCGAGGCAGCAAGCAGTGCGGAGGAGTGGAAGTCGCGGTCAGGGCAGTAACTCAACCCCTTCAGTGTCGTCAGCGGCGCATGCATAGGAAGTACCAAACTGCAGCCTCTGCACCACTGCGCAGTGGCTAGCGCTGCAGACAGGGTTTCAGTGAGCAGCTTGGACCCTGGAGTGCCTGACGGGGCGCCAAGCGGTTGCTGAGGGGGCTGCACTGAGTACAGGAGCCGTGTCTGGTTGGCATAGCTGTCCGCGAGGTCTGTGATGCATGCCGCAGCCAAGCCACCCCAGGCAGACTGAGGATCACACATCAGCTGGAGGCCTTCAAGCATGTCTGACTCCTCCGCAAACCTTCTAACCGCTTCCTCAACATCATGGCGTGCCTGCATCGGTATCGAGGGAGCATGCCACAGTGCCAAAGAACAGGGCTGATGAGGAAACCCGCCATGAGTACACAGGGGCTCTGAGAGGCCTCAGCACTGCTGTGTACTCTTGCCCCACGTGTGGAAACAGTATACAGCAGATTGCACATGACAGGCAAAGAACTGCAAGGGCGCAGCGTGCAGGTAAGCCATCCACACATTTCATGGCCGGAACACACCAAAGCAATAAGCATACACAGTGAGAGCTGTGGGGAAACCCCGAACGCTGCAACGCACAGAGACACGTGCATATCATGCCTGTACAGTGATAAAGAGGGTATACTTGGAGCACGGAAACACACTGGACATATTCGATATATCCAAGACAGGTGCTGCACCTGCGTTGCGAGGTCTTCATGCGCTGTGATGCCCCCAAACCCGGTGGGGCGACCGGCGACTGAGGAGCCCAGCAGTGGCACCTGCACCACGGAGCGGGGATGCAGCACCACCTTGAGAAAGTCTGTGAAGCTGCCGGGGCCGCTGGGAGTGTCCAGGTCTTCTGCCGCCGTCTCTATTGCTGTCGGTGCTTCTGTCTCCGCCTGTAATGTTGCGCCATCTGTCATCTAATTGCTGACTGACATGAGCAGGAGCAGCTTGCACAATGCGTGCAGTGACAAGGGTGGTGATGCAGAACATCTTGCACTCCATCCACCCACATGTTGCGCGAGGTGATTAAGAGGTTTCATGTAAGCTTGCCTGCACAGCAGACATCCTGCTTTCAAGTAGCAACACTGCAGAGATACGAAAAGGCCCAACTTTTCACTCTAGCACACCTGGTGATCGCATTCTTGAGCAGGTGCTGCAGCTTCTTCGTCATCGTCTGTTGCAGGCGTTGCCTGCTCACTCTCGTCGCATAGCAGGCTGTAAAAGGTACTGGGTTGCACTTTCGGAGCTTCAATGACTTCCATTGCCCCTTCCCAAAGCACTGACCTCTTTGCATCCTGCTCATTCAGCTGCAGCCCTACACCTGCACGGTGCAGCAAGCCCATACAACACAGGTGTGACGCCGACAGTCACGATTGGATACTCCCTAAGGGCAGAAGCTAGAAAAAGATGCGTTTTCACGGTAGGAAGTAATGTATTGTGACATCAGGCTATAGCTCGATACTGGTTCTCAGTGGAATCTGGTTGCTCATTTCCATATAGCTGGGAATCTGGTAAATAATTTCAATATAGCTGCAGCTCACCTCCTGTGCAGCCGTTCTCGTCTATAAGCACAAGCCGTGGGTGAGGCTGTGCCGTGTGGGTGAACAACTTTCCAGCCAGTATCTCCTGGGCTGCTGGCCCCAGGACTTCATGTTCCAAGTAGCCAAGTGTTTCATCCTGCAGTGGTAGGGCCGCATGACGAAATGGAAGCTTGTGACAGTGACTGTTGATGCACATCAACCAGGGGGCCTCAGCTGCTCTTCACATGTGAGAAACCCAGCACGCACTTGCAAATTCCAGAAGTGAGATCCAACAAAATTCGCATATCTTCCGAACTGGAGTGTGATGATCGCTCCAGAGCTCATTGGAGTGTGACTCTAAGTTGCATGCGAAGGCATTAATGAAGAGATCCTGAGGGACAGACGAAAAACGAAGGAAGAGGGAGAATGTATAAGACTCGAACAGTGTAGTACCGTAGAAACCGAGGCTAGAGTTCCTGTTCGCACCAGAATTTGAACAGGTGAATCTCATCAGCGCTGACGAGGATGCACAGGGAGCCGCGGATTCCATGGGCTCTTTCCATGGGCAGCTCCGCCCACCCTTTCTGCGAAACCTTTTAACTATCACGCGAAGAGAGCGACCGACAGTATGGCTGTTTGAGCATTCCCTCCTCACCTTGTCCCCTCTGTGATCCCACACCCCATTCCACCTTGTTCACCCCCCTTGCCCTATTCCATTTTGACATGCCAAGCGCAACACTTCCTCGTGATATAGAGCCATCTTGCATCCTTCAAAGCTCTGCAGGTACCCCAGTTCATATTGTTGGGGTCTCTCACACTTCGCCGTACTATGCCGACTATGCAGCGAACGTTTGCCTATCAGCCGGCCCCAGCGTGGTGTGCCTTGAAGTGTGCGAGGTACGATTCCTTATGCAAACCATGTTTCATTTGTGTAGCTGTTAAGCCGGATATACTTACCCTCATACAGCAGTTGTAGAACCACGGTGTCGCTGTTCGGCGTAGTCAGTGTAGTTACGTTTCCTGCAATCCAGATGAACTCTATGGAAATTAGTGACATTCTGAACGCACGTTGCTAGTACTGTCCAGCGGTACAACTAGCTTCGGGCAGTTTGTTCTCCTTCGAAGTGAATTGCGTCGATTGGCGTCTTAGGACAGAGCACAGCTCAAAACTGCCTCGAGCTAGCGAATGAAGATGTCATAAGTGCGTTGCACGTGCCAAATGCGACTGGTTGCGTAAATTCCGTACCGGAAGAGGCTCTGTCAGTGAGAGCACTACATTGTCACACCGCTGGCCCGGCATGCGCTAGTACTGTCTCGAACGCCCCATTCATTCGAACGTGAAAAGATTAATAGCTGGCGCTGTGGGATGTGCTAGTAGCTCTGTCTTCGACCTGCCGCGAAGTGTATTTCATTGATGCGTCTGGTGTTGCTGCAGGACCGATTGCGAGAGCAAGCCATTCGTGGCACTCTTGCCGTTGAGAAGCGCCACACTGACATCATTCGGAACGCTGTTCGCCCATTCCTAGAAGAAAATGGCGTCTGGGCCATTGCCGCCAACTCGCGCCAGTTACAACATCGCCTCTCCAATGAAGGGGCCGCCCAACTCGAGGGCGGTTTTTATGGGGAAGAGGTGACCCGATCTGCCATCGCAGCTACAGCAACAGGTGCAGAAATCGTTGCTGCAGACCGCAGCAAGAGTCTGAGCAAACACCGATTCAGGGCATGCGCACTGCAGAAGCTGTCGGAGCGCGCAGAGAGCTTCAAGCACGGTGAGAGTCATATTTTCTTCTGTACTCGTCTGAATAGGGCTCGAGGCTGTTGCCCCTTCCACCTATCGCACCAGTTGTATGAACATGAATGGGAGGGCAGTACTCCAGAGGCTTGCAGCCAGGACTGGCGCCACACTTGCATGGTTATAACCAAGTACAGAAGCACCTGAACTTACATACCCGTGTGATAATCATGTGGGGCATTGCTGAGAGGCACCAACCGAAAGCCAACATGTGACCAGGGACAGATTGGACATCCAGCAGCACGTGAATCCAAAATTTGGGGGGGGGGGGGGTTCGGAGCTCAGAGCAAGTCACGTTTGGCGACCTCCCTGATCGTGTGTGCCTTCAGGGAAGGGGCCTAGATCATGTTCCCTCCGATGACTCACTCACTTGGCGGTGCTTGTGGGCTGTTGCATGCATCCATCAGACTTGCTTGGACAATCGGAGCCTTAGGAGATAATGATGATGGAGTGTGTGCAGATGACATCAGCATCATTGGCCAGGCACTGTGCGTCGCAGCAGAGAACGTGGCGTCCCTTGCTGTGAAGTGCGCCTCAGCAGTGATGACGTCCAACGCCACAATCTTCGGGAACTCTGTGCACCCGATCTTCCATGCTGCTGCATCACCACAGGCAGCTTCTGCTCTAGCTGCATGTGGGTGTGATGTAGATGGCCTCCGGGAGTCGCTACACCACCTGATGACAGCTGGCTCTGAGCCGGGTGCACAGGTGTGAGCGTACATCATCAGCGCCTGCAGCTGCATAGCCATGCTCTGTGCACAGGAAGACAAGCTGTCTGCTGTGCAGATTGCTGCGGAGCACATGGAGGTGGTGAGGGCCTGCATCCGCAAGGTGGAGCAGATGCGCCAGCTGCAGCACCGAGAGGTAGCGCGCCGCGCAGCAGCAACTGGCTACAGAACATGCGCCGGACCTGCACATGTCAGCAACGCCCTCGCCCCTTCTGTGGACACCTCTGCCACTGTGCATTGCAGCCAGGCATGCGAGGCAGGGCTGAACCCCAATGCATGGAGCTGGATTCCAGCGACAAATGAGTTGGAGGCTTCAGAGAGCGGGAGAGGGGTTGCTGGTGCTGCTGCGTCAGAGGGTGGCCTGCAGGAGATGATCTCCGGGGTGCTGGATGAGTGTGCGCGTGCCGTGCACCTGCCGCAGTGGCAGGCCTGGGGCCGCAAGCGCGCGCAAGCCCTGGAGGAGGCGTACGTGCAAACAACTGTCCATGAGCGTGATTGCATTCTGGCCCACAGGATCCGGGATGTAGCTGAGTCAGCTCCTCCAGGCAAGCCTGTGGTGGCAGTTGTGGGGGCCAACCATGTGCCAGGAATCATAGCTGCATGGGAGCGGGCGCACTCCCCTGCCTTCCAGCAGCAGTGTGTAGACTATCTGTCAGCTCCCAACCTGCAGCACTCGCCGCCGCATGCCTGGAAGGTCAAAGCTGTTGATGCCGTCGCCAATGTGTTTGAGGGAGTCGCAGTTGTTGCGGGCACCGGCGTGCTCACTGCTGCTGCTAGGCGGCACTTATCATACAGATCTACTTTTGCAGGTGCTGTTATGGTTGGTGGGGCGTTTGCTTTGGGTGTGAACTCCTGGTGGGCATCGCACCGGCGGCCTGCCCACCTCGTTGAGAACCTGGCTAGGTTTAATGACACTGCTCAGCCTGCATGAGATGAAGATCTGACACCTGCAACCTTTTCTTAGAGTGGTGATGATGCAACCCTTGGTTGTGTGCAGTATCTGGTATAACTCGAGTGACCATGCGGCAATGTAATGATAACAGGCATCCCTCCTCTGTGTGAAAATCGGAACAGAACTAACTTTGAAGCGCACTGTCCATGGAGATAGGGGTCGACCAACAGCGGCTGGTCTGCATCTTCAACTTTACAGAGCGATCCCTCCATGTGTGTCTTGACATCAGTGCCATGCACAGATGTTCAGTGGTGCTCGCACTGTAGGCAACACGAATGGCAACCCACAGCAGCGAATCTGAAAAGGGAAGTCAGTATGGAAATACACCATACTCCGGAGGGTCAAACATCACCCAAGAAGCATGCAGTGTGCGGCAAGACAGGTTTATGCAATATCGGGCTGAAGCGGGTCACAAGACCTCAGGCATACCCGTTGAATAGTCGTATTACAAATCGACGACTGGTAGAAGCCTAGTGCTTACAAGGATTGAGCAACGTAGTGGTACTTTGGAATACCAAGATGGCATCACTATGCATGTTGTGCATGTACACCCTCGCTGAGTCGCATCGACACAATGGGATCTTTTCACAGGCAGTCAGGGACACGGATACGGAACTGGTCCTTTGCTCTTCGTCTGGATCTGCGGAGGGCCCCTCATGACCTTTCCACTGCGACTATCGCTCCATCACCTGCCCCTCCACCATGCCTGCTTCTGGGCCCGACGTCACCTGTCCACATCTCTTTTGCAATTCGGCTTGATAGCTCAAGCCAAAGTGCATGTCTCTGCTGACTTTGCCACCCTGCACTCTGTATGTATCTGAATCTGCGGGTCACCAAAGCTCACGGCAAAACATCACTTGTGAGAGGGACACTCATTTCCACTGAACTCAGCGATGGCTGTGCTCACCACAGATCATCACGTGCTCAGAGCCCACAATACGTGCTGATGATCCAGGCAGCCTTGCCTGGCCGACTGTGTTCTGTTGCTATTATTCAGCTGCTTGCTAAAGATTATGAAACATCTCTTCGGCAACCATGTGACACCCAGGAAGGAGGTTCGGTCTCGGAACTCTGTGGGACGTCAAGGAAGGCCCCCACCCGCTTTCTGTTGTTCCGCCAATGTGGCGTTGAGGCTGATATTCAAACCGAGTATGGTGTCTTCCCGAATAATTTATCTACTTGCATTGTAGCTTAGCCTTACACACCAGAAAGGTCGTGAATAGGCATGTACCCCAAATAGCCAAATCAACTAACACACAATATCCACCACTTCACTCGAATGGCACAACAGCACCATCACGAAAGTATTTCCCAGCACTCTTAGCCAAACTGTGATAGTAATGACGAAACACAATGAAGAATTTGTCTACTGATACGCAACCACAACCCACGATCGACAACACCAGTGGAACAAGCAATAGTGGCAAGGTTTTGCAAGTAACCCTCCGCAGAGGGGCCTAACTTCCCAAAAGAGGACGTAACCAAAGGCACCATAATGGCACTATTCAACACATGTTTCCTACTCTTCGCTGCATTGTAGGTATCGTACTGCCACTCTTTGCTGGGATGACCTGCAGCTCTATGGGCTCTGCCATCGTGAAAACTGGGCTCTGTGTAACTGGCGGGCCGACCAGTTGCACCATGGGGTTTACTGCCGTGGAGCGACGGTGCATGCAGCACGTTTTGTTCAGTTGTAAACCTTTCCCGTTGGGCTGCCCCGACCCCAATGACCTCTGGGATGACTTGCTCCAGTTGGTCCCGGCTGGTGGGCGTGCGCAAACTGCTCTCCTCGAGGCAAGTAATGTGGAGTGCTTTGACCCTGTGTCTGCGAATACATACTGTGTCCCTTGGGTTCTTGATTCGCCGGTTTTCCTGCGGGAATGTGAGGCTGATGTCTGTGTTGCGGTATACTCCGTCATTGCCGCTTATGTCCTCCCAGTTGGTGCTGTTTTTGCTGATGATGCGGTCCCTGTTGGGGAACCTGTGTTTGCTTGTGCCATTGTGCGGCGTTCTCTGTAGCCTTTGTACTTGCCTTCCTGGTCCCGCGTGGCCCGGGAGTGCATGCCCTTGTCCCACCCTATTGGGGCGTGCTGAGGCCGAAGCCCTTCCTGTGTATGGCACGGTTCCCGATTAGGTTTTTTTTTGGGTGGTCCCCCCCCTGCCAGCACCGCGGTGCACCGGTGGCATTGTGTCTACAAGTGTTTCCATGTGGAGCTCCAGCACGATGCATCGCGATGCCATGGCCAGCGATGATGCACCAACATAACACGCTCCTTCGACGCTCGTGGAGTCTGAATCGATGTGTCGCGAATGGGTGCAGTCACACAGCCTCGTCTGACAGTGAGCGGTACTTCAGAAATCCTGACCCCGGGTTGAACAAACTGTCAGGCCTACGCAAGACCATTCGCATTCTACGGACCGCACTTGTCGTAGTTTATGTGCAGCAGTATGCCTGGGTGCGTAGTCAAGCCCCAGGTATATTTCGTGAACGGCGGTTGTGCTTGCAATTCGCCTCCAAGTCTGACTGAGGATTTGTGCTGCAGCGAGGTAGAGAAGAAACACAAGAGAAAGAAAGGGCGGCCCACAGATGAACAAGACTCTGCAAAGCCCCCAGACGCTGTGCCAGACGCCGAGACAAAGCCAAGCAAGAAGAAAAGGAAGAAAACGGCGACCAGCTCCAAGTTTGAGGAAGCTGTGGCAAGAGTGATTAATCCAGACGATCAAGAGAGGGATATGAAGAAAAAAAAGAAGAAAAAGAGCAAGACAGAAGCTGCCTGCTCCATTCCCCCGGAGCAGGCAGTACTTGCAGACGCTAAAGAATCCCCGTCTGGGAGACCTGAAGAAGCCCAGGACAATATTGCTCGCGGCTTTAATAATAAAGCAGAGGCTGAAGAAATCCGTGCTCGTCTAGGCATCTCAGCTGCGGACCCGAAGTCAGCTCAGAAGAAGAAGAGCTTTCAGTTCAGCTTCAGCATACCACAACCACCAGAGCCAGAAATTGATGCAGCAATTGAAGAGCAGAAAGCTGTTCAGGCTGATGTCGAGCAGAGCGGTGGTGCCGAGCCTGTGCTCGAGGAGAATTCGACACCCCAGCCAGCAAGGGGAAACCCTACGCCTGAAAAACACCCTACTGAGAGCATGGCAGATGATTTCGTGCCTCGCAGAGTCTATGTGGGGGGGATGCCCTTCTGGTATACAGAAGAACAGATTCGTGAGTGTTGGGGTGAGTGTGGCGAGATCCAGAGCCTGACCATGCTCACGTTTCCCGACAGCGGAAACTTCCGAGGGATAGTATTCATAACCTTCGTTAGCCAGGATGCTTACGAAGCAGCTCTGGAGTTTAACGGAGATGAACTTGAGGGGAAGTACCTGGTGGTGAAGCCATGCAGAGCTGCTGTTTCGCGCCAGGTGGAGGCTGCGCCTAGCAAAGCTGCCGACGGTGGCTTGTCTGCGGCTAGGATTTCAATGGCTGGCTCCAGCAAGAGGGCTGTGGGAAAACCTGAGATCAAAACCGGTGCGGCTCCACTGTCACAGCATCTGGACACCCAAGCAACAGAAATTTCTGCAATGTTCCTTCTGCATCAGCAAGTTGTTTAAGTCAGTTTTTGTTCCTGATGAATGGCATGGTCGCTGCCATGTGTGTACTGTGCAGTTCTGCCTCCACGCCCATGATGCAGCCGTGCTCTCTGTAAAAAAACAACCTGCACTGCGTTGCGTATGTTCAGGACCGCAGAAGGCAAGGAAGAGCTTCGAAAAGGCGCCAGAGCGAGTAAGGGACTACAATGTTTTGTTTGTGGGGAACGTGCCGTGGGAGCTGACACGCAGCTCTGTCTCAGACCTCTTCCGTGAGTTCAAGCCCAAGTTTGTACGAATGTTTGACAAGCCGGGGACAAGGCAGCACAAAGGATTTGCTCACATACACTTTGGAGATGAAGCGTCTGTAGACAAGTGAGTTCCAATCTTGTGCTATTATCTAATCGGTGTTGCATGCGTTGGGCTTTGTTGATATGGTTGGGTCCGCAGCATGCAGGCTTCATGTTGTCTTCACACTTCATGCGCCTGTGGGTCGCCGGCAAGCCAAGGCAGAGCGGCAACAGTGCTGTGACCGTTTGTAGCAATCTTATTTCAGTTCCCCTGACATTTTCTCTTCAACAATCTAATTCATTGCTCTGCTTGTGCACCGCTGTATAGTTTTCATGATTTACCATAGCACTGTGGTTGCTGTTTGCAGCAGTATGCCTACTTACTACTGTTTGCGATGTGTTCGCGACAACTTCCAAAGTTTATAAAAGCTTTGGCCTACACGTGCCAATAGATGAAACCTACAAGCGCACATCCTTTGGGAGAGAAGGCTTGCTGGTGCAGGGCCCTGTCAATGAACGGAGCGAGCATCATGGGCCGCAAACTGGTTGTTATGTACGCCCAGCCTTCCAGGGAGGTGAAGCAGAAGCCAAAGCAGGATCTGATAGAGGATGGCATGTAGCTTCTTGTAGTTATAGGCGGCATGGGAGGGTGTGCGGCAGGGGTGGCGCCTGCAGGCTGCTGCTGCCTCGATGCTCGCACTTGCAGTGCAGCCGTGTGCGGCTCTTGTGAAAAAAGCTTGGTTGTGTAAATTCAGGTGACAGGTAGCACATGAGATATGCATGTGCATTCACAAACCCTTCACCCCTGGTGCGCCAATCGCGGGCCCTTTCCCGCACCCCGCATCTGCGTAGCACAGCAGGCATGAAAACAAAGGCAGGCTGTGCTTCGCAGTGTGAATTTGAGAGTGAATGCACACCCAATACTACCCCTCTTGATACCCCTGAGCCCCTCCCCTCCCCACGAAAAGAATAACGAGGGTCGTCTTTTCTGACACTCGGTATACGCTGGGGGCCAGCCTCTTGAAGCTTTCCCACTCCGTGGCCAGCCACCAACACTGTTGTGCACCGATGCGCTAGAGGACGTTCCCTCCAGCTTCACCTTGCTCTTACGATACCATTGAAGCAAAGTAAATTTTGCTTCATTTAAATATCATGGCTTGCCAGATTCCATGCACCTCTGCCTTTTTTGTTTCTTGTTTTGGCTCTTGTGTGGTGTGCTGTTAATTGTCAGTTGCTCAACAGTGCACCCTGGACATAAAATCTTGAATTCAAAGTGCACTTTCATGCCCCTCTATCTCTATCGGCAGCGCTGCTATGAAGAAGCCGGTGTGGGGGGCTATAACCCCTGGACGCAGAAGAGCCGCAAGCCAGTCAGGGGGCTA
>JAUMHD010009429.1:0-71026 GCA_032359135.1 Ulvella scutata
ACACACACACACACACACACACACACACACACACACACACACACACACACACACACACACACACACACACACACAGTGTGCTATGGTGCCGAGCCACTATCGATGTCATTTTCACACACGAAGGCTGGAGGGGCCTACATCGCGGGTAGCGCAACATAGCCTGCACAGCAAGCACCGTGAGGAGGAACCCAGAATGGCTGCAGCCAGCGCAACCAGAGCAAGAGCATCCATCGCCACACAGAGGCAGCGCCCGGGTACAGGGGAGTGGGGCAGGGGACGTCAGGGCGGCAGCTGGCAGCCGAAAGCAGAAGGGGCTGGTTGGGGGGGGGGGGTGGGGGGATAATAAAGGTAAGATCCCAAAGGCAAGATCCCAACAGACTGTGATACAGAATAGACTTACGTCACAGATCAATAAATGACTCTACCCAGAGTCATCCTGAGCTTATATACTCCTGACCCTACTGCTCCTAGCACACACATACACACTCAAAGGTTCTTGCACGGCATGTCGTGCCATACAACACTCTAGTATGTCTAGAACTATGCAGACAAGTCTAGCTGCTTCCAAGCTTACGTCATCAGGTTGCGTAATCTTCATGCATGAGACGTGTCGAGTCACTCTCAACAGGGGGGGAAGGTGGGGGGCCTGGTACGGGGGCATCGGCAGAGACTGCCGTGGCGCAGACTCTGCCGTGGCGCAGACTGCAGGTAGGAAGGCAGAGGTGCGAGAGAGAATGCGGGCGGGCCGAGGCAGACTCGGCTGCAGTCCTGAAGGCACTGTGGAACACACTTCAAAAGGAACAGATGGTCCCCAGTTGTGCATCCAACACAATAGACAGGTGCGAAGCAGTCAACTGGCCGACATCACGGTGAGTAACTGGAACACAGAGCTCGCTAAAGCGCTGAGCCAAACACTATTCGAACTGTTTGTACAGAAACCTAATCAGTCTCAGCAGCGGCCTGACATTGCACAGGTGTAGAAGAGGCGCACAGCAGGCTAGTGCTGCAGATTATGACACAGATGACCCACACGATTTCAGCCAAATAGGGTTTGGCACTCTAGCCAAACCGTCAACCCGAAATAGCGAAAGATTGGAACGTCAACAACACCCCCAGCACGACGATGCCCCTGCACGCAGGCATATCTGGCACCGTCTGTCTTGTATTTCTCAAGCTTCCTGGTTCGGGGTTTTAGGGTTTGATTTGGAGTGGCCAGTACCTCTCATCTCCCATGTCCCCCCCCACCCCCCCCCAACCCACAAGTGTGTTGAAAACATATTCAGCTGACTATAGATCTCCTGATCGTGGTGGGGGGCAAGGGGGGTTATAACGCATCTGAGCACAGCACACCCACACATCTACGCCTGCGTACTTGAATTCGATCAAAGCCTTTACAGGTTAATCTCATGCATGTAAGTGACTCGATCCCGTTTCACGCTCACCCCAGACTGTGCCTTTCCGTGCAGCTGCGGGCGCTTCTTAACCTGCCGGTTCATCCACTCAAGCACGTACGCGAACCAGTCATCCTTCCAGAGGTCGAGCTCCAGCTCGTGCTTCGCGTCCCCCACCAGCACCCACGTCTTGTCCTTTGAGCCCATGCAGTCCAGCGCCTTCTTCGCGATGTCAGGCCCGCACGTGACATCGCAGGCGCCGTGCAGCATCACAACTGCACGCCGCACCACACCGTCAGCGTTGCATGCGTGCGCAGAAGAGCGGCGCTTGCAAGTTTACGGGTGATGGCGCGCACATGCACGCTATTGAGGCCATGTGATCTAGGACCTGTGAACACGCCTCTACAGCGGAGCCTGTCACACTGTGTGCCATGAGGCCTCCTCTGATGAGGGGAGGTATGTGCGCGTCTGAAAAAACTTAAAACTTCAATTCTGGCGTAAAAATAAAGGCAAGCCTCGCACAGAAGGAAGCCGCGCGGTGCAGGCGCGCCAACAACGCTCTCTAGGAACAAAGTTTTTGCCTGTTGACTACCTTTCCGGTTTGTGAAAGTGGCAGGCGGAGAGTTGCTTTTCTAAACGGGGAAAAATAAATTACTCGGGCACTACGCCATACTCGTTTTGAGCTTCGGCCTCAGCGCCACAGTGGCGGAATTCATGCAATTCGTTGAAGGTGAAACCACCAGAGACCCTTCACGCACCTGGCTCAGAAGCTCGAAGAAAAGACGAGAGGTGGCTCTGGCCGGACCGGTGTTCGAACCCGGGACCTCGTGGTAAAATCACTTTACCGCTCACGGGCCCCCGGCTGAGATGCAGGTCAATCCAAAGACAAAGAAACAAGATATCAGTAATGCGCACCAGGACAGGAGATGCTGGGCAGCTTGCCCGCGAGAGAGTCGGTGCCCTCCAGCATGGCCACCGCCGTGCACACCCGCACGTTCTCAAGGTTCAGCATCTTGTCCTTGTACACCTCATCAATCTGCATGCATGCATGCCATCATCATGAAGATTGTATATATATATATATATATACATTGAAAATCATCATGAAAATCATTCATGCATGCGTGCCCACATCATGAAAAGTTTCGTGATGGTGCTGTTGTGCCACTCGAGAGATGCGGTGGGGTTTGGTGTTCGTTGCTGCTGGTTATTTGAGTCCTTGCGATGACGAAAAACAATGCAAGAAGCCCGATCACGAGCACAAAAAGCCCCCCACTGCAGGTAACACGGCAAAAACTCCCAGGCGCATGGTACCATGTATAACGAGCATAAAAAACTGGGACACAGGCCGCCCTTTCACAAACCGGAAAGGTCATGAAAAGGCAAGAGTCCAAACAACCCAAAAGCAAATACAGGAAAAGAACCCCCACTTCGCTCCATCACGAAAGTCTATCTCAGTGCGCAGATGCTGCAACTGCAACCAAAAATGAAGGAGCAATATAGCCCCAAGCGCATGTTTGCTGCTTTTGGCTGTTTGGGTTCATGCATATTCACTACCTTTCCGGTTTGTAACTAGTGCTGTCACATGCGGCTTGACTTTCGCGGCATGTGCGTGTGCATGTGTGTTAAAAGTAGAAACATGCGCATGTGCATGTGCATGTGTATGTGTGGGTTAAAAAGTAGAAACCAGAAGGCCATGATAGGTATCGAACCAGCGATCACTCAGCCCGAAGGCATAAAAAAAAAGCTAATCGGGAACAACGCCATACCCAAGAAGGGTATGGCGTATAGATGAGCATGTGTGCGTGCGCATGTGCGTTAAAAGTAGAAACATGTGCATGTGCGTGTGTATGTGCGCACCAGCTCTTGGCTGCTGAGGAGCCTCTCAGGTTGCAGAGCAGGAACCAGCTTGGAGGTGGGGAACAGCAGGTTCAGCAGGCCCGCCACAGGCTCCTGCATGCGCATGAGGGCCGTGCGCACAATGCCCGCGGCCGTGGAGGACAGCACGAGGCCGTCTGGCGCAGCCACGCGCGCGCCCCCGACCACATGCAGCATCTGCATGCATCACACAGAGCCTGTCACAACACATTAATGCTGCACGTGGAACATGTGGTATGCCAGGCAGCCAGGCAGCTTACAATGGCGCAGTGGCTAGCAGTGACAAGGAGGGGGGCTGGCAGCGGGCCCGCTACAAACACAGGTGGGGGAGCGACGGCATTGTGTGGGAGCAGAATTGTGGCGTAAATACAGAGATAAATACATGAAGTTAGGCATACATCTGACAGGGTGATGTGCCAGCCTCCACCACACTTTCAACCAAGAGTCTGTGTTGCGGCCACATAGCCCCTCTCCCCCACACCCCCCTGTGTTTGGAGAGGATGAGCGGCGTGCGTGCGTGCGTGAGTGCCTCCCCCGGCCCGCTCGCCCTCAACAAGCTTGCAAGCTGCCGATGGCACCCGCATCCTGCCCGCAACAGCACAGGCGGCGTTTACAGTTGCGTGAAAGCCTTGTGATTCGCAAATTCACAGAATCACAGAATCAGCAATGATCGCTGCGGACACCAGTTGTGGTGTTGAGGGGGGGGGGCAGGGGGACAACACGTAGCAGGGGGGCAACACATAGCAAAGAGCCTGGGGGTTACATAGCAACAGCGGGTCACATAGCAACGAGCGTGAAGGGGGTGATGAGGGGGGGTGGGGGGGGGGGGCGCACAGTGAGCGCGCCCATAGAGGTGCCGCCGTAGAACAGCGGCGCGTCGCTGCAGGAGGCCGCATGCCAGGGCCTCACCACCTCAGTCAGAAACTGCTCTGCGTCGTCGACCAAGTGGCTGAAGGACGCCACCGCGAAGCGCTGGTCGTCGTCGCTGGGCTCTGAGAGGCCGTGGCCGTGGGCGTCAAACATCCACACCGCAAAGCCATGCTGCGCAAACCATCTGTTGCCTGCAGGAGCCCTCCCGGTCCCCCCCTTGTTTGTGAAGGCTGTGTCTTGTTACAAACTGGAACGGCAGTGAATATGCATGAACCCAAATAGCCAAAAGCAACAAACACGCAAAAAGCATGATCCGGAGAATTTGTAACTACATGGGTGAAAGCCCAAAACGGATGTCGTGAAAAACGCCGGTGGTCACTGGTGGTTCTACGGGACAGTGATTTCGTGTGTGGCTAGCAGGGGTGCATGCAAGGCTCACGACCCCGTCTGGTTTCTTGATCGGCGAGTCCTCTCTTATGGGTGAGCGGCAGATTGAACAATTCCTTGTTTTCAGTTGCGATCCCAAGGGCTTGTAAAGTATTACTTGTAGTACTTGTAATGTATTGTATTACATCGTTACATGGAAATGATGTAATTATTTCGCCAACGGCCTGAAAGGTGTCCGTATGTTTGCCCCTGGTGCCTGGCCCACCAATCGAGCTGCCGGTCGGCCAGGTTAGCCGCAGTGGAGGGCACCTGCTCGCCGAGCAACGTGCATGCCGAGGCACTTGCACACCGAGGCACCCTCCACTGCTGTCATCTGGTTGGAGGCTTGGATGGCTCTACTGCGGCTACTGTCAACAGATTAGCAGTATCAGCAGATCAGCAGGGTCTAATGCAGGTGCATCGGCAGATGAGCATGCATGCCATGTGAAAGAAGATGGAGTGCGAGCAACTCACTGTCTGGGGGAAAAACATCCCCAGATAAAAGAGCTTGGGAACAGGAAGATGTATGGAAACGTAGGTGGACTAGATTTGTATAAAGCGGTTTGTAAAAAGCTAGAGCAGAACGCACCGGTCTCATATCTCCCAGAGTAGTCCCCCAGGCCATGCAGGCGCGCCAGAACGCCGACCACGGGCACACCTGGGGGTGGCGCATACAGCACCGTCACCAGCCTCTGATCCCTGCACACCGCCACAGCACCATCAAGGGGGGGGGGTAGAGAGAATTACAGACGTACATCCATCACATGGCACAGCAGGAGATTGTTCACTCTGCAAGACACTCGCAACATTTGACGTTGCAACAACAAAGTGCTTATTTTCATCGTCTGCAAGTGCTGTGCACTGTCGCAGACGGCTCGCTACCTCCTACACTAAGCCTTTTCCCTGCTGCCCTCTGACATCCCCCATATGTCCCCATTATGTCGTAAGTAAGCTGCCCCGTACCCCCACAACGACCCCCCCCCCCCAATGCCAAGACAGGCCCCCCGAAGCTCTGTGCTGCTAACCTCAGCTACGGAGCAGAAATCAAGAATCAGGGATCGCCGAAGTTAAAGCAGGGACGCTGTGCCAGCGAGTTATTAAGAGGCTTAATTGGCGAGTAATTGGCGCAGGCTGTCACATGGCGTACCCTGTGCTAACACTGATCATGACAGCGAGAGGGTGGCTGCATGGTTCATGGTGAGATGACGGGTGCGCGCGTCAGGCGTGCAGATGGTGCGGTTGAATACAGGCAAGCAGCGGGATGATATCAGATTCCATCAGTTTGGTAGCTCTAGCGCCGTTGCGAATGTCTTGCTGAGTGAACAACCTCCTGCTGTGCCATGTGATGGATGTACGTCTGTAACTTTACACACTTGGAGTTTGGTGCGTGGGCACAAAGTCTGTTCATTGGCACATGTCCTACACTGCTTGGGAGAGTCAGTACTCGCCCATCGACTTCGAAGCAGCAATGAAATGCTGTGTTGAAGTCTTGCAGTGGACACCTGTGTGCCTTCTGAGCGCAGTATTCTTCCCAATGGAAAGCTGCCCATTCCCATGCAGCACGCCATCACACCTAACGAAGCGTTAAATTCTCGGTACAAGCATTGAAGTAACGTTATGATTGACCAGTGTGCCGCAACCGTCTGCTGCTGAAGTGGCAGGTTCATGTGCTAGGACACCGGAACAGTCCAGTGCTTGGATGCACTGCCGCGCTGCGGTGATATTACGAAGAAAATTCGTCGACTACGTGATTATTTGCGATCACAGGTTTGCTTATGACTAGGTTCACGGACCTCGCATTGGTGAAGGAGCCTTGTTGCGGGCCGGTTTGTGCATCTCCAGCCATCGAAAGCCGTCCTCCTTTCAGACAACACTCTAGAGCAGATTGAAGATAGTGTAGCAAGTATTTGCCGAGACACACTTACACGCCTACAAGAGTCCGTATACTGCGATTACAATTGTGTATAAATTCTGTCCAAGAACTGCCAACTGCCTAGGCATGCCTGTATCCAAGATAGTAGAAACATGAACTGCCACGAACACCAACACATGTGGGTAGTATTAGAGTACATACAATCCTCTTGGCGTGCACATACCATGCAGATCAGATGCGACATCACTCTGAACCGTGAATTCACGTGGAGCTCCAGAGCACTGTACAAGCCCACCACGTCGCCAGGCCTGGTGCGCCAGGGCACTTCACTGTCGGATACAAATAGCCCACAAACCGATGTATGCGGTCGCTCGTATGTATGTGTATGTGTGTGGAGGTATCAACACCTGATGACTGTTCTCACTCAAGACACAGCCAGCGAAATGACGCTATGTACACTGAGACTCCGGAGCACAGACGCCGAAGAGTTCACTTTTGTTCATGGTGACTGAAGAACAGTATCTCGCGACCCATCCCGTGGAGGTCCACGGACTCAGCACATGCTGCTGCTTGCATAGCACTGACACAGAGGTCATGACCTCTGTTCCATTCACGCTGGCGGCCAGACAGCATGGTGTACAATGCTACAATCAATGCTTCCCAGGAACACAGGTGCACATGCACTGTTGCTGGGCCTATGTTAACAGGCGCCAAGAATCAACCCTCTTCAACCGCCCACACCCGATGCCATCCTCTTCAAACGCTTCACAACAGGTCCTGAAAGTTCCAAACCATGCGGATCATACCCACAAGACCACAAATCCAAACACCCCACATGCAGCACATGCGAAAGCCTCCCAGCACGTGTGAGACTGCTGCAGGCTCGCCACTCACACCTGGGAGGAGGCCGCAACCAGACACCATGAACAGCTTGATGCACACAGAGATCGATGAACACAGACAGACAGAAACTTTTCTTCTGGAACCTTCCTAGCTTTCTCTCTATTGAAGGGCAGCTACCACCAGCAACCAGGCGATGGCACCTATCACAACAGCAGAGGGCCGCAACATCGCCCCCTGAAGCCACAGCGTCGATTGCACCCGACAAAAGCAGACAATTGCCGCACACAACACAGTCCATCTCTTCATCCAATACAGCACTTGGGGGTGTTACAGAATGATACAGGTGCGAACCTTCACACTGCGCACAGCGAGCTGGTGACAGGGCGCACAGCGCAGCCTGAGAGACTGCAGCGCCACCCAAGCCACAACCCAGCGCCACAGCGCAGCACAGCAGGCTGCCCATGCTCCACTCTAGCTACCCACACCGCAGAAGCCCTACCTGGTGCAAAGTTCTGGATCTAGAGTCTCAACAAAACGGATTTCAATCTCCGGATGGCCACAGGTGCAACGGCACATGCAGCCACTTACATCACACAGAGCGCAAAGCCCAAGCAACCCCGCCCACCACTCTCCAACTGCAACATGCATGTTGCAGTTGGACACAGAGCACATGCATTACTATCCCGTGCCCCAAACGCTACCGCGGCAATTTCACTGCCACATCACGCCTCCCCATGCGACAACACGGCGGCAGGAGTGCAGGGAGATGCGCTGTACGGGGGGGTGCGGCAAGGAGGGGGGGTTCGGAACCCCCCTACATCATCTCTGCAGGCTTTTCCCACTGGGTGACACCAGTGGAGCGGTTGAAGTAGTAGCAACGTTGGCTGGTGGGGTCCCACTCTTCAGTCCAACCGGGCTGCCCCATCGGCCCGCCTGCCTGAGGCTGTCCTCCATAACTCATGTTGTACTGCTGGTCGTAGCCGCCGCCGCCGTCCTGCCCATACCCGGCATACGCGGCAGGCTGCTGGTAGCCCCCCTGCTGGTAGCCCCCCTGCTGGTAGCCGCCCTGCTGGTAGGGGTTGAACCCCCCCTGTTGGGGCTGCTGGTAGCCGTTCCAGCCGCCGGCATAGGCGGGCTGCTGCTGAGGGTAGCCTCCATAGCCACTGCCACCGCCGCCACCGCCGTAGCCTCCTGCCATGACTGCAACAGCACCAAGCGGTTAGACATGTGCTGCCGAGGATGCATGATGGTGATGCGTGTGCAGGGGAGTGCTAGCTATTAGAATGCGAATTAATAGTGTAGACTACTTTATCTGTGGTTGGTTGGTTGGTGTGTTTGCTTGCCGCCCAGGTTGTTAGGTTCAGGTTGTTCAGCGGCAGGGGAGAGGGGAGGAAGTGGAGGGGGGGGGGGGAGCGGGGGTGCGCAGACGGGGGGTCGCAGGCAGCGTGCGCGCGAGTGCGCAGCGTTCTGATGGGGGCACCGCAGCAGCCTAGCGCAGAGCACGCACAGCACAGCAGGCATTGCAGCACCACAAACTCCAGCATTGCAGCAGCGAAATGCATGCAGGCCAGTGCATGGACCATATTTTCCGGGATTTGGCTCAGCTCAACACTTCAACCATGCATGCATGCAGGCCACGGCTCTTGCATCGCACACAAGCATCTGCAGCATTGCATCGCGTCTGTCATGCGTGTGTGGCGCAGTGTGCTTACCCAGCTAGCTGCTGCGGGTGTGGCTGAGGGGCCCTCGGAGGCCCCCTGTCGCGTCACTAGCCACTTGTAGAACGTTCCCAAATCGGATCCTTGCCCCTCTGGAACCGCCATCCACGCGTGTGGATGTGCCCGCGCACCCACACACTCTCTTAACTGGAGTTGCGTGCCAAGTGCTGAGACCGACTGCCTGGTCTCAGATACTGTGCTGTTGTGTGCCGCACCTGCCTGCTGTTGCTTTGGCAGCACGCGTGTGTAGGCTACATGCGCGTCACTAGGAGCGGGGTGAGGTAACAAGGGGGAGAGGTGGCGGGTGTGACCTGACGGTGCAAAGAGCTATGCCGCTGCTGCATCCACAAACGTTAGTGCACCGCAACAACAGGTACGTGTATTGCAGATTGCAGAGACGAGTTCTGATTGCACAGATCCGATTGTAGGCTGGGACGGCGCCCTTTTTGAAGCATGCTGCATCGATTACTGGGTGGCAAGAGAAGCTTGGAACTTCAGGTGAATGCGCAGGTGAATTATGTGGCAGTTCAGTAGGCATGCCAGCATGTTGGAGCAATTACTGCACAGGTTTCAAAAGATGCTGGGGATGGAAGATGGCAATGAGGTTGCACCGAGGCACAGGGGCGATCAAGGGGAACAGGAGGAGGCAAGCACACCACCCATCGCTGGGTCGCTAGTGATAGCGGTGATCTCCCTCATTGCGTTGCTGCAGGCATTCTTGGGGCCGGTGATGGTGATCGTGCACGGGTCAGACTTCTGGTCGATCTGAATGTTGGCTCCTGTGTTGCGCTGGAGCTGCTTGATCGTTTCTCCCTGCTTGCCAATCACTCGGCCAACCATGTTCCTAGGGCAGTCCATCCTCTGTGTGGTACCAAGACCATACTGCACATGCCACTCGTATGGTTGGTTGCATGAACTTGATCACACTGTGGCATACTCTGCAACAGGCAGGTTACTTCATAGGTACACAAGGCCACTGAAACTTACCTTCTGAATAACAGACTGAGCGGAGACGCCCGGCTCAGCGTTCATGAGCTCCACGACCATCTTCTCTGCCCTGTCAACACAATGGGCCATGCCGATCAGGCGCACGTCGCGTGGTGCACCATCCGGAAAGCGCTCCGGATCCTGATCGACAACGATCTTGGCCTGAGACGCCTGCTGCAAGGACAGGATGGTCTGGCCTGCCCTGCCAATGATGCGTCCAACCATCTCGTGGGGACAGGAGATGATCTTGGTGACCTCGCCAAGCGGATGCTCCGCCTCTAGAGTCTCTTTGATCGTACTCTTTGTCTTGTCCAGGTCTTCCTGGGTCTTGGCTACGATGCGAACATGCTTGGGATCGCCGACCTTCTGGTGCTCCACCTGGATCTTTGCACCCGTGAGAGTCTCCAAAGTTTGGATGACTGCTCCCTTCTTGCCGATTAATTTCGAAACAAGAGACTCAGGACATGCAACGTAGCCCACGAACTGTCCAGATGGGTCAGGAGAGTCAGGCGGCAAGTCGCCTGAACTGATATCGACCTGGGCTGCCTCCACAGGCGGACCGACGCCATTCATCTGCTCAAACAGAGAAATCCTTTTGTACTACGCGGTAGTCTGGCGTGTAGATAGAAGTCTTGTAGCTTTACAACTTCTGCGGCCGCAAGTGACGGCTGGTAATAAGAGTGAAGACAGGTTCTGTTGACGCCCACCAGACTTCAAAAAAGTATATGCAGTGTGCTCAAGCTGGCGTCGCAGTCATACGTGTGGGTTGCGTTGAAGCACAGGATGTGAGCGATGCTTGCGTACCTCCATCTCCATAGGTCCGGTGTTCATCTTCTTCGTTTCAGGCTCTTCTACTGCGTCGTCCTCTTCAAGCTTGCGCTTGCCTGCCTGCTCCTCGGCGTCTGACTCTTCCTTTGCAGGTTGCTCTGGCTCTGGATCGGCCTCTTCTTCGTTGGCGTGCTCCACAGGTGCTTCCTCTGGCGCTTCTTCTTCCTTCACTGGTTCTGTATCTTCTATCTCCTCAACTTTTGTGGGCTGGACAAAACCGTCAGATGCAGGAACAGGTTGCTCGCCAGTTACCTCTGGAGCTGCCTCACCTAACAGGTCTGTCATCTCTTTCCATACAGGAAGCCTGTTTGGACGCTACCGTGATACGTTGCACTTGCTCTGAAACTGCTTCTCTTAAGGATCAAGTTCGTCCGATTGACTCTGTGGCACTCCGCCAAGGTTACACGCGCCGTGGCATGCGATTGAATGACCATGCGTCCGCAACACCCGAGAAACCAACGAAGTGCGCCAAAAAGCAGAAATACGCGACGAAGAACGGGAAACGGTTTCAAAGCTGACCTTCTGTCATCTTTTTCACATCTGTGATTTCCTTCCACAACCGCTCTAAGAATTGTGAGCGTGCGACGGCTGTGACCACATCCTTGAGAGTACACTACCTGCACTCTCTGTGGTTCCAGTACAGGGACTGGATAGAGTAAGCAATCGGATTCGTGTTTATACACATCTGCGGGCTGCGTTGGAGTGCTGCAAACACATGTCCACAGCTGCAAGGACAACAGCTGTTCAATTCCACAACTCGTCACGTTCCATCGCGCAGAGACTCTCAGTATTGGCAATAGTATATGCAAGAGAAAGGGTTACCGCTGACAGTTCTGAAGAAAACCTGTGAAGACACATCATCACGATGGATGCCAGCAAGAAGTCGCGTGAGGAGGGCTTCACAAAGCGCCTTGAAGCATTTAAGCTGAAGATGAAGCGCTTGTGTGTTTCTTATGTGTGATCGTTTGAACGTTTTCTGTGTTTATGGTCCTTGTTCTATGTCTTGATGCCTGGAGTGCACAACACTGTGTAATCCTTTGCAGCGTTATCCATGGTTGCTGTAAGGAAGCTGTTATTAAAATAAATATATGACCTTTGGCCCAATTCTGCAGGCAGATGTCGCATGCCCTTGTTGCAGCCAAGCGCACTCTTGAGTTGATGAGGGAGCTCCTGGCGATGCACAAGCATGAGGACCCAACGTACCTAATAGCTCACATCAAGGATGTAGGCAGAAAAATGATTGAGGCAAGGCCGCAAGGTCCGTATTCACTCTGATGTCCTAGTGTGTGTTGAAGGACCTCCACTGCACAGCACAGCACTCATCGAGCAGTTGCATGACTACACACGGATGCACGACACAACTATTCATATGCAGAGCTTGTGGTGGCGAACATGGTGCGCAGAGTGCTGCATTTGGTTCGAGAAATAGCAGCTAGTGAGGGATCAGTAGTGACAGCAACATCAAATGACGATGCAGCGGATGTGCAATCACTCGGGTGCGATGAGGCAGTCTGCCATATTGTTTTGTCTGCCTATAGTAGACTTGCAGTATCGCGAATCCACCGTGGCAGCTGTCGCCAGCGATCAGGCTGAGAAAGTGTGCCCCATTCTGGTTGGCTAGTGCAGCTACCTGATTGAGCTTCTGACCAATCGAGTGATACAAACGAGTACAGCACCTGTTTTTAAATCATCACACTTTGATCAGACCTGCTACGGGCGAAGGATGGTGACAGCGTTGCACGAATGGACGAAAGCAGACTGCAGTTCTCATGTGAATGCAGGGGCAGCCCACCAGTTCCTCCCAGACCGATCAGCCTGCTCACTCTACTGGACAATCGTGCATCTGCTGTCCAGCGAAGGCCCACAGAATCTGAATCTGTGCCCCAAGAATCTGGTGCTGAAAGCTCAGCCCCATTCCCGGCACCCCCTCCATCTACTAGCGCTGCATCTCGGGCAGCATGCGAGGAAGGCAGCCCCACACGGAGCACAGTAGGGCGATCTTCCTTTGAACAGATGCGCAAGAAAAAGATGAAGAACTGGCTCGGAAAGCCCAAGGTGCGGCCACTGCACATGGAGATGCAGATGCATGTGTCATTCATAATGCCTCATTCTGCACTCATGCTTCCACATATCTGGGTGTTAATGAACTAATGAAATCATGCTTCAGCTTTCAGTACACCTAGATCGATTGTTGCCGTATTTCCGGGGCTGAGCCGCATTCTTTCCATGCATTCGCTACTGAATGGAAAGTGGTGGATAAAGGACGCACAAGGAGACTCCTAACAACCAGCAGCTCAGTGTACACAAGAGGTTCAGGTACCGTGCAACACCGATTGTGGCTTGAAGGGTTTCGTGAGTGCTATCAAGTACCACAAGGCGCACTGCACCACACCAGCGTGCTCCTAACTCTCAGGTTCGGCAGATTCGTGCTTGTTTGTCCTACATCACAGTCAGCATATCCCGCCAGCAGCAGCTGACTGCTCAGCCCCCCTCCCCCCCCCCCCCAAATCTTGTCACGAACAAAGCGACGTCGCAGCCCTCTGTGCAAGCTGAACGGGCAGGGGATGGGAAAGAACCCAAACATTCAGCAGCCACCTAGCGACACAGCGACATCTATCTGTTGACAAGCGGCGCAGTGACAACAAGAAGGCATCTCAGAAGATGACATCATGCGACGTTCGTGCCTCAGCAAGGACCGTGAATTCTCGCCAGGGATATATACAGTTAACGGTTCATGAACGGCTAAATATTTCAGCTAGTTCCTTTCAAGCGTGTCATTCTTTTTGGGTTGTATTCCATAAATATTACAATTCAAGATTTTCCGGCGTTGATAACGATAAAAGTTATTTAGTTTGGCTGACAGTGGCTGACAAGCTGTCAATGACAATACCTCTGACTCTCGAAGTGGGAGGCACGCACATGGAGGCATGTGTGCAGGTGCTGGAGCTGCTCAACGAGCTCATTGATGAGATGGACCTTGCGGAGGAGGCCATCGTGGCCAGCGCCGTGCAGCACATCCACAGCAACGAGGTCATCATGACCTTCGGCCTCTCCCAGACCACTCTCAAGTTCCTCATGCGTGCCGCAGAGCGCCGCACCTTCCAGGTCCGCTCTCGTTGCGTTAATGTATGCATGCGTGCCATGCATAGGATGCAGCGTCCCAGTGTAGCTCTTCGCGACTCAAATCATGCATCGTTTGGGGAACCAATCGCAAGGCGATGAGTGAAGTCATGCAGCGCGATGCGGGGGGGGGAGAGGGGCTGGTGCAGGAAACGGCATCGGGACAGGAGGCGTTGCGTGTTTCGCTTGCATGCCCAAGCATACATGCATGGGACAATTATTTCCTAGGAATTCAAATGCAGTTCCGGGAATTAATTCCTGGATCTGCAGCACTAGTCGGTGACGTCAACATGGCTGAGGCGGCCTGCCGTAGGCCTTGCCGACCTCTCCTCGCCTACCTGCTCTCTGCACCGCCCCTTCTCTGGCATGCCAGGCAATCATGCCGAGCAGTACATGCATGCATGCAGGTAATTGTGGCCGAGGCGGCTCCGAGACTACAGGGGCTCACAATGGCAAAGCAGCTCACAGACGCAGGCATCTCCACTCTGGTGATCCCCGACGCTGCCATCTTTGCGCTCATGGCGAGGGTGAACAAGGTGCTGGTGGGCGCGCAGGCCGTGTTGGGCACTGGCGGCGTGCTCGCACAGGCCGGCTCCGCCCTTGTGGCTCAGGCGGCGAAGCACTACCGTGTGCCTTTTGTAGTGGTGACAGGTGCGCTGCCTCCTGCTGCCCGCCCCGCATGCACCACCTTGCGTGCTGGAAACGAAGCCCTACTCCATTTGGGTTTCCTGCGTCGCTTTTCCTGGGGTTATATGTTTTCATATGTCCTCTCGTGTGAGGATGCCCAGTGTGAGAGGCTGGATAATGACCGGCTTGGATGTCCGGCCTGATATCAGGGTGCCTGGACAGCGCTGCGGTGTTCCGTGTTCTATGACTCTGTTCCTGCGAGCAGCCACAGCCCTCACTGGTGATGCTGCCAGATTTTTCAAGGAGTGACCACCACTGCGGCACCCAGATGTTTTTTGTGTCGTGCTGCGGGCCATGCATGGCGCCTGCCAGAGGCCGCCCTGCTACGTGCTGCGCTGCCGGTGTTGACACGGCAGGACGTCCCAACTGGCCCTGCTGCTGCTGCGCATGTGGGCCATGTTCAAGCGCCTGCATCAGCACGGGGCCCCTTCCAACAGGGCGACACTTTCAAAAGAAAACTGTATTCCGCACGTATTCAAATCTTTTTGTAATTCTAAAAAGTCATGCCTGTTATTAAAATTCCCATATCACTGTATGCATGCATGCAGGGCTCTACAAGCTCTCGCCGATGTTCCCGCATGACCCTCAGGTCACGTTCAGCAACCACGGCTGCCCTTCCTCGTTCGCAGACCGCAAGCTCAAGTCTCACACGCTACGGGAGGAGGGCGGGGAGTATGTGGAGGCGGACCTACTGCTGCCCTGCCCTTCTGTTGACTATGTAGAGCCTGGCCTCATCGACCTCCTCATCACCGACACTGGCGGCTACACGCCCTCCTACGTGTACCGCCTGCTGTCTGAATACTACTCACGAGAAGACTACGTGCTTGCAAGGAGCATGATGGATGGAATGGTGGGCGCAGGCCACTGAGGCACGCGCGTGCCGGCTGCCGCCGCTGCTGCTGCCGTTCAAAATTTTGCTTAATTTTTTACTCGATTTCGCGTGTAACTGCAGCGTGGCAGCTCTGTAACAGCATTGTAGCTGCAGCATGCCGCCCATGGTGCATGAATACGGTGCAAGTATGCGTGGCCGTGGCCTCTAGTAGTCCACAAGTCAAGCAGAAACGGACCGCAGAACAGGGAGAAGCCACCGCAGCCACTCAGTGCTGCGTGCAGAGCGCGTCGCCGGTGCCCACTACATGCATGCACAGAGGCTCGATAGTTGAGTGAGACATTGATTTTGGTGTAGCAAGTGGGTGTGCAGCGCTGCAGGCGGCAACTTTGCCGGGAGGCCTGTGATTGCCGGCACCGAATCAACCTCACCAAGCAGCGGCCAGTTACCCCTCGCATCGTTTCAATACAAACACGCCTGGTGCATGCATCTCGTGCGTGTCACCCCCGCAGAGTCTCATGGCTTTGGCGCTCACAGCCACACAGAAGGTCACAAACCGAACATGTTCTATACCTGAAACACCCGAGGATTAACCCTCCCCGCCTGCCTCTGGGATACCGCGTCACATCACGTCTCGGTGTCACTAACGTGCCCACAACATGTATATCCATACCCTGCCCCTGTAACAATTTCGTCAATCCCCTGTTCCCCTGCAAACATTCTGTACCAGGGTCATCCAACCAGTGATGTACAAAATTGTTCAAAAAGCCCGGACTGACTCCGGGGAACCCGGGCAACTTTCGAAGTCAAATTGAAGTCCAAATCAAAGGGGGGACCCTTTGCACATCGACGAAATTTCAAAGCTGGTCTGAAATACTGCCCGGACTGTCCGGCGGATTGTAACCCACTGCTTGCAACCCTGCGGCGCCGCCCTAAGCAAGAGGGTCTTGCAGAAGCTGTGGTGATGTGCCGCAAGCTCGCTGCGTGCTGCATGGCAGGGCGCTGTGGCTGTGGTGCACCTCCAGGCAGCTCACAGCGCCATCTGTGCCGCCTGCCCGCTGCAATAGAATGGTTCGGCACATAATATCGCTCATGGTCTGGCCCAAAACACCGCCGCTGCTGCAAGCCCGAAAGAAACATTACAACATGGCAAGCGCCCAAACATACACACATCAGAACCTTCTCGTTTACAAACCGGAAAAGCAGCGAAAAGGCAAAACCCCAAATATCATACAAGCACCTGCGTTATTGACACGTCAAACCTACCCAACAGCTTACCCACACCTCCATCCAGTAATCACTCAGCATCATCGCGCAAGCCCTGTCTGACGTCCCCCTGTCTGGAGAATAAAGAAAACAACAAACTTGGTGCCGCCCACCTGCTCACTTGGCCAAGCTTAGCGGTGTTTGTACTGCACACCCTGCAACCCACATGGCGGCGTCTGCCTGCAGCCTCGTCCGTGCCACCGCCTACCTAGCTTCCTGCCTTCTGCAAGCTTTGTCTTCGCCTAATTCTCTTCTCTAACAAAACGATCTTGTGCCTGCCCCGAAGGCCTACGCGGCCTTTTATGTGAAAGGAGCATGATGGAGATACAGGATAGTACATAACATGAGGATTGTACACAAACTACAACCTACAGTTGTAAGATCTATCACTTGAACAAGTAGCTAGAGTATGTAGCTAGAGTGTGTAAAGTTACAGGCATAACTCCATACAATGGCTCATGTACCAGCAAATCATCGCATGACAACTTAGCTCGACCTAGAGCGAGTAGCTAGAAGAACTCACAGTCTGACTGTTCGCCCACACTGCCCTCTGAGGACTCCAGTGCCACCACCCGGTGACTCAGCAGGTGGTCCGTCACGGTGAAGCTGCGGGAAGATGCCATGGCAAGCTGCACAGAACCATCTGGAATAACCCTATGACTAATCAGAGCGGTGCACTGGTCCCCAGCCGGAGGCGCTGACTCAGACATCACTTCGTGGCCCTCCTGAGCTTGCCCTGGAGCGAAGGAGGTTTCCCGCATTGTGCACGCCGTTACCAAAATCGGTGGCGCTTCCACCGAGTTCACACCGTGAAGTTCTGCGTGCGAGCTCCTTGCTGACGAGGCGGCTGCGCTGATGCTTCCCTCTCTGACAGTGCTGTTCAATGCCCCTGCTGCATGCACATGTACGCTTGCATGTGGGTGCTCCTCGCCGAGCTGCTCGATGGAGTAGCTGAGGGGTACTGGTCGTTGCATAGGCAGCTTGGGGACGCGCGCATGTGGCTGGTGCTCTGCACGCTCCAGACCGCTGTGCATGCCATCTGTAGCCACAGCAGGCAGGTGGGTAGGCCACTGCACCTCGGCGGCACCTGCAATCGTTGGGCTCTTGATGGCTACAGGTGGCACTGCTGGCAGTGCGTCCTGGGAAGTGGCTGAGGTTCGCAGCTGCGCCACCGGGAAACCTGCTACAGGCACAGAAACCCCCCCCTCTGCCCCAGATCCCCCCCCAGAGAGCCCTTGCTGGCTCATCGGGAGCTGCGGTGCAGCGCGCACAGGCGCATGCAACTGCTCACCCGCATCGAACGCACTTGCAGGGCGCGCAAGGTCTTCTTCCCCTGTAGCCACCCGAATCTCGTCGCCCCACCCTGAGGGAGATTCTGATCGCGCTTGAAAGTTGATATCGGCCGCTGCTGTGCCGCCGCCCCCCTCGCCGAATGCATCTGCATCTGAACCTACGCCTGCGTCCGCTGCGTCCCGCCCGTCTACCTCTGCAATGCATGCATTGATCAGCTCTGCGATGAGGAGCTTGTCGTAGATGCTGAGCCACCCTGATGAGCCCAGGAAGTGGGAGTCGGGAGGGTCGGTGAGCTGCAGTGAGCGGCATGCATTCTGCGGCGCGCTGATGTGGCGCGCGGGTGACTCAGCAGACAGCAGCGGCCACCACATGTCCACCACCGACTGCTGCGCTGCGCTGTGCATTCTGGGGTCTTGAAGTGGCTCAGGGGCGCTGTAGTGTAGCACCAGGGAGGTGGCCTGGCCTGGCGCTTTGGAGGGCTCCTTGGCTACATGCACCTGCAGCACACATGCATGACGATCATGCAACAGCGGACAATTGGGGACCTGGGGGGGGGGGAGTTTGAGAGGGAGAGTGTGCATGCATACCTCACAGCCAGTGAGGCACGATATAGGAGCCTCGGAAATGACATGGCGGACTGCAAGCCGCCTAAGCCACCGCACCCACAGCGGCGACCGCTGCTGCACGGCGCCCCACGACGAGTCCTCCGCGCGGAGCTCCGGCCACCACCGCGGCATCCTCGAAACGCTCCAGCGGCCATGCATGTGCAGGCCCGGCAGCCCCCCCTCGGCTCCCACCCGGTGGGAAGTCGCCGGCCCCCCCTGACATGAGCAAGCTTGCCGTGCCGCATGATGACTCAGCGCGGCAGGCACCCCCTCTATGTCAACCAGAACAGTGTCGTGGTCAGGGAACAGGCACCTTGCGGCAAACAGTACCCAAAACGCCATAAAAGTGCCAAAACACGCCCCCAGGCTTTTGGACCCATACTCCCCCAACCTGAGCAGCCAGCTGTCCTCCCACTTGGCGTCAGAGCCTACAGCGAGGATGGTTAAGCCCACCGCTGACGCCCACAGCAGCGTGCTGGAAAACCTAGAGAAATAAATGTACTGCCTCGCCCGAAACGCGACCTTCACGCAGCCTTTCGCGCGGTACAGCACCTGCACTTCTGCATTGAGATCCACACTGGAGCATCCTGCAGCTTCTAGAACATTCTGCTGTGCGCATGATTGCGCGCATGATTGCGATGGCGGCTGCACTTCTGCTTGCTCAGAAACATCAGACGCTACGCCGCTCATGACCTCGGGGGGGGCAGCTCTGGATGCAGACATGGGTGCAGAGTTCGGGTCGCTGCGGCCGCCGCTTGCAGGTATGGCTATAGGGGTGTCACCGTGACGGCGCGTTGTCAGCGGGGCTGCCGCCGCAGCCCCGCAATCCTCGGAAGTGCTGTGACACAGCGGCGACTCCGAGGTGTCTACAAGGGGTGTGGGAGTCGCAGGGGGGCTGTGCGAAGCTTGCAGGTGGGGGATGGTGGTGGGGGTGCTGAGCGCGGAGCGTGGGGGGCAGGCACGGAGCGCAATGCATGTGCTGGAGGCTGGCCGCGGCAGCAACGCTCCATGCAGCTCAATGGGAGGCTGCACAGGGAACCCTTGCGCACTAGTGGACACATTCTGGGGCGGCTGCGACCCGCCGATATCGGCATACCCTGAGGGGATGGTGACTGCGGCGGACGCAGGGGGATGCGCGCTGGAGGCGCCGCGGGAATGCGAGGTCAACACGCTTCGGTGTGCCTCTGCATCAGTATCTACAGGGGTCCCCGGATAGACTTGTGTGCACAGCTGCCCACTGCAGCGGCTGCTCGTCAACGTATCGTGACCGCCCGCCGTGATGGGCCGGCAGGTGCTGCTGTGGCTGTGGGGGATCGTAGCGGAGGCTACAGGGGTGTTGGCGGAGTCGGCGCCGTAGTAGCTGAGCGCGCCCATGCTTGCACTGGCTGTTAGATGTGATGGGTGCACAGGGCTACAAAGATCTGCCCCATGCATGTGGGTCATGGATGGGTGCCTCAGCAGCATTTCTCGCGTTGCGGCTGCGGCGATATCGGATCCTCTTGACGTGCAGGAGACAAGTGTCGACGCTGATGGGATCCTATGCATGAGGTCTCCAGACGCAGTGGGCATGAGGTCAGCGGCTGTGGATTGCTGACTAATCATTGGTGGGAAGTAGAAGTTCCCTCTTTCCACTCCAAACCCTGGCGCAGATGCGCCGGGCAGTGGCCAGAGGGGCCCCGCCCGATGCGCCATGGTGTCTCCGTACCTGGATGGAGTAATTCCATGTGACAGGGCCGCAGTGCAGCTCTGAGAGGAATTCACGGTGTGAATTCGCACACTCTCCCACACTACGCGGCCCAGAAACTCACGCGTGAAGTTCCTGGTGTGAAGTTCTGCACGCTGGCACGCCATCAAGTCCTCTTGGGAGGGGCTGTAAACGCTGATAGCGCTGAACCCTGAGGATAGTCTGCTGCGTCGACGAGGTCTGTGCCGCGGAGGCTGTGTGGATTCTGGCAGTAATGGCTCCACCACGTCTGCTGGTGCAGCGCTCCGCCCTCTCCCTCCCCCCCCCTGCAGCCCTACGCGCCGGTGCGCTATGCATGGGAAGTAGGCGTGCTGCTGCCGGGCGAGCGCTGCCGATGGAGCCAGATTCTTGGATCCTGACGACGCTTGCATTGCATGCATTAGAGTACCACAAGCGGCGGTTATGGTGTTGCCGTTGCTATTGCCGTTTCCGTTGCTGCTTTTCGGTGCATGCATGCGTGTGCGCGGATCGTCGCCGCCTGATGCGGCCGCACTTGACGCATGCAAGGCGGCATTAACGGTGTCGTACAGCACACAAGCAAGTGCTGCGGCGAGCATGCATGCGATGGTGACATGAATGCGTAGCATGAAATATAGAACAGTAATACAGAGCGCGCAGAACACCCCCACAAGCCACATCGCATGCGTGTTGCGCAGAGCATGCGTGCCGATCCGGATCCATGCGTTATGACTCACCAAATCTGTCATGCATGTGACATGCGTGTCATTCTGCACCGGCAGAGGGGCCCCGGTGACAGTCTGCAGGTGGCGGTTGATCGTGGCCACAAGGGTCTCGGCCTCCTGGATCTGGAAGCAGTGGTGGCGCAGGTTGTTCGCGGGCCAGAAAGAGGAGGGGTTGAGGAAAGTGGTTAAGGGGTGCGCGCCGGAGGCAGTGTAGAGGTGGACTGTGGCCTGGTGTGGCTGCAGGGGGAACCCAGGCACCACCACCTGCACCACTTCAGCCACTCTCGTTAGGGAGGTTCGCACGCTGATTTCACGAAATTTCGGATGGAGGACCAATGCATGCTAAGTGTTACAAACCGGAAACTATATCCACAGATCACCGCGCATGAGAGCCTCGATTTGAACATTCGGTTCAAAGTTGCCTGTGATGTGATTGAAGTGGTTGGCTTGATGGAACACAAGACATTGAAGCAGGGATGCGTGGCAGAGGGCAAGCACTAAATCACACCTTTGCCCCCAGAACCGGCTCCCACAGTGCCTTCTCGACGAGCGATTCCCCCCTCCCGCACACCTCTAGCCACGCGCGCAGCGCCTCGGCCACCCACCCGTCATGCCAGAGCTGCTTCCTCTCATTCGGCGCGTGCCCCGTAG
This sequence comes from Ulvella scutata, assembly GCA_032359135.1. Lineage (NCBI taxonomy): Eukaryota > Viridiplantae > Chlorophyta > Ulvophyceae > Ulvales > Ulvellaceae > Ulvella > Ulvella scutata. The sequence continues at coordinate 21,693 of JAUMHD010009429.1, forward strand.
GCGCGTAACCATCCTGTGCATGACATGCATGCTCCCCATGCAATGGCGCCGCTAACGAAGCAAGGCTTGAAGCCCCCGGTGCGCAGTTGGTGGCTGCGTGGGAGGGCGGCAGAAGCGCATGGCTGCTGGCCTGCGATCCTGTGCCCGCGTCATGCATGGCATGCATGCCGGCCCCTACAATTTCGCACCCACCCCTCCCTCCCCCCTCACCTGCAGCTTCGGCTGCACGTTGTGACACGCTGTGGCACGCTGTGCACGCTGTGTCGAGGCACACAGCGTGCTCGCCTCCGCCACCCCTACCCCCGGGGGGGCTCCCAGGGGGGCATGGACCGGTGCCCGTGAATGTGCCGTCAAGGCTGCGCGATGGCTTCCCACAGGCAGCAGGCAGCGCCTCGCTGTGAACTCTGGGGCTGCCTTGGGAGCCAGAAAGGTCCGGCCTGGCGGTGTATTCTGTGGCGCAGGGACAACCTGATGAGTGTTGCTGCTGCTGCTGCACAGTATGTTCCTGCTGCATAGTATCCTGCTGCTGTTGCTGCATACTTTGCTGCATATGATGTTCCTGCAGCTGCTGCACAGTATGTTCCTGCTGCTGTTGTTGTACACTATGCTGCACACTATGCTGCACAGTATGCTGCTGTTCCTGACTTTGCTGCTGCAGCGGCGGTGTGGGGCCCTCACAGCAGCTGTGTGTGCGCAAGCCCTTGCATGCCTCCCCCGGCACCGCAGCGCGCCCGAGCGAGCAGAAGCTGACCGCCCACCCATGCGGCGCCACCAGCAGCTGCGGCTTCAGAAACGCTCGCACGAGGCCCCTCCCCAGTACGTACATCACGTACACAACAAAAATCAGCATCGCAGGGAAGCCCTGGTGCAGGTGGCCGCGGCTGGGCCCCGCCTGCAGCATCACCAGCATGTTCACCGCGATGATAAACGCAAAGAGAATGACGGTGCGCGCGATGTCCTCTTCCATGTGGCTGGCCTTTGTGAGAGTGTTACAGGTCACGCTGAGAGTTTCACCGTGAACCGTGAATTCAAGGCGGGAGTCTGCGAGCGGGAAGTGCGGCGTGAACTGCCAGGGGCGCACGCCTGTCTTCACACCGGGTGGGTCGCGCAAAGTTTGTACCTGTGGCCATCTGGGCGCGGCAGCGGCAGGGGGCTTGCGGCTTGTGTCGGCCGAAGGCTCTGCGAGCGTGCTAACGCGGCGTGTTTGCATGCCCTGCATGCATCACTGACAGGGATTTACTGTACATGATCATGACTGGTGCATGCATGCATGCATCAGTGCGATCCAGTAGCACGACACGCTGCAGCGGTGCGGCGGCCTTGCTGTGCAGCACACTCAGCTGGCAGCATTCCTGCTACAGCAACACCTATTTAATTCTTCTGATGTGCCATGTGATGGATGTACGTCTGCAACTCTTTATACCGTTCTTTAATTCGGACACCTGCCTCCGCAGGTCACATGTACCCGACAAAAAAGCACCGCGACTTCATGATCACACCGTGCAAACACATGCCAATTAAATATACTTGAAAGCATTTGCTAGTCTACATCTCGTCCGGATACAGGCGAGTTCCGGATAAACGAGTTCCGGGCGAAAAAGAAACCGGCGGTACTGTGTGGCTGAACCGCGCAGAGTGAAGAAGGCAAACTGCTGCAGGTGTACTCCTCCACATGTACTAGCCTTACCATTCGACAAGAGTCTGCCACTCAAATCACACAAACAGCACAAGTCTGACGCACCAGAACGGGTTGAACCGTCCTTTTTAGGGGGTCAATATCTGCACTGGCGCAGCAGTTGCAGCACCACTATACTAGTGCAGGTACAGCAAATCGAAGCACACTAACAGCACAGCGGCCGGCTGCATTAGCAGGCAACTGTGGCGTTTGTGCACGAGCCTTTGTAAACGAGTATTTATACATTTGTCTTTGTAGATGAGTAGTTGTAAATCAGCCGAGTCTTTATACATAGTAGGCCTGTGCCAATACACGGAGAGCATGTGAGATTATACGGAGGGCACTTGAGAAAACGTATACTTTAGTATATCATCCTTTTTATGGGGATTTTGACACTCTTTTATGGGCACTACACCTCCAAGAACCTTTGGTTTGTTAGGTGTGTGAAAATATTCGATATGGCAAACGCAGAATCGTATATTGGCACAGCCCTACACATAAGCCTTTGTACACGAGCCTTTGTACATCAGCCTAGCCTTTGTGGAGGAGCATGAGAGGTGCCGCACCAGAGGCGCATCCACAGTGCAACCCTGTGTATCCACCCATGCATCGTTATGCACGCTGACAGTGTGGCGCCCGCTGAAGGACTCTATCACGGAGTTGACCCTGCTCACGATGTGCTCCTGCAGTGCCAGAGGGTACAGCACCGCCGCAGCCTCATCCAGCTCATACAGCACAAGCTCGCACATCGGGGGCAGCGCGTTGGGGCCGTGCTGGCGCGGGCTTCGGGAGCTGCTGGCTGCGACGTGGTGGCTGTCTCCAACATCCACGTGGCACAGCACGATCGCAGTTCTGAGCTTGCCATTGTGCACGCCCCTTGCTGAGATCTGCATGCATGGGGTTTGTTGGAGAGAAGCCGTATGTGTAGAGGCCGTGCCGCTGCGCTGCGCTGTGCTGTGCTGAATGCGGGGCTCGATGCAAGCACTGATTTTATTCAATTTGATGCGAGAACTGAGTTGTTTGGAGTGCTGGAGCACTGCTGTTGCTGCGCATCTTCAGAACTGGAGAAGTTGTGCGGGTGGGGATGAGACAGAGTGTTTTTGAAGGAGGCGCTTGACGCCTTGTGTCGCTGTTCGAAAATTGTTGACGCAAAATGTGTCGCAAAGGATGTGAAAAACAAGGTGATCTCGCGTGCAGCGGCTGCAAGATTGTATTAAAATTGACCCGAAGTCACGTGGCGCGACAGTGGACACTGTGGTAAAGTCGCGCTTTGCGACGGCAGAGTGCTTGTTTTCGAGGTGATGTCGCACACTTTGGGTGATTCAGGAGGCTTCGCCCCCCTAATCGAAGAAGCGCAGGATGCAGAGCGTAGCGAGGATACATGTTCAGCATATATCCGTCTGAGGGTATATGCTGAACAGGCAAGTCCTGGTGAAATATTGCAAGTTGAGCCGAAAAAGGCAAAATGTCAAAAGAACGTGATGAAAACTGTTTTTTGGTAGGTGCCGCTATTTGCTTCTCAAAATACTGCCTTGTCACCATTTTGCGACAAGGATACAGTCATATTCTGACCCTTTGTCGCTTGGTGCAACATAGCGCCAAAAAAACCACTGGGACGAGATGGTGTTGTTGCTGTTGTTGTTGTCGTTGTTGTTCTAGAGTGGCATGCTGTTTGCACACGTTTGGGTGTGGGGGGTTATGCATGGTGAGTTTGGTGTAGTCCTGGAAACAATGCATTGGCAGTCTCACCTTGAGAATCAGGTCTGCTTTGGCCTCTGATTCCGGAAGCTAGTTATCGTGAGGGTAGAACTATCAGCCACTGTTAATTGGGCCCCCCACCGTTTGTCCCCTACATTTGGGCGGAATTACAGTGAAACGTGATTTAAGAGAACCCAATGATCGAGGTGAGACTGTACATGTGCGCTTTGGGGGCAGAGTGTGGGGATGCATGAGGGCACTTGCCTCCTTGGCATGCGGTGTCACACAGGAGTAAGCGCTAGACGGCGTCAAAAACGATCAGGATGGTGCAGGTTCAAGTTACGGGGAGACAGCTCAGGTGACTGCTGAACGTGCGGGGAGTCGTGGTTGAACCCTTAGTCAAAGGACAGATTCAAAAGAACGGATCCTGGGAAACGAACGCATTCTAGGACGCTTGGCTGGAGACATGTATCATTGCACGTTTTGCTGTTGTGTTCGAACGCTTATATACTTATTAATTGCTGCAGGCACATGTGGAAACGGAAGGCAAGACGTGTCGTGCGGTAGTTGCTGTAGCCCTCATTCTTGATGAATCGGCGATGATTAGATCCCTGAGAAAATATCGAGGCCATACATTTTGACATTTTGGGCCCTTTCTATCGTTCGGTGTTGGTGTTGGACTGTTGGATCTGTTTTTGGCCTGCACCATCCCACATTCTCGCACAAAATGCCGCGAAACTTGGCGCCTCCAGCAGAAATATCGCTTCAACCATGTCACAACCAAGTTTATGTATGTGTAATCGTTCTTGTGTCCGTTTTGGGAAGCGAAAGCGTCGCAGCTTGCAAAGGTTGGCATACGCCAATAAACACCGTCCAATGATGCGGAAGCTCAACGAAAGCATGAAACCACCATCAAACTTCTGTACCGTTAGCTCAAGGGCGATGCTCGTTTCGCCGTATAGAGAATTGCATTTCCAACTGTTCAACTACAATTGAAAGCGCCGATCTTGCGCAGGCTCTTCGACGCCCTTGAGTGAATACACTCACACAAAATATGCTCAAGCTGAAGTTTGTAGATGCTTACAGAATGGTTCAATGTCCAGCAGGACGCACCTTGACTCCTAGGAGCGTTGCAGTGGAGAAGCAGGCCTCATTATCGCCACGATGATACGTCCAGCTGCGTTCAGTGATCTCTAATATGCTATTAGGAAATTTGAAGCGCGCTCTTCCCTCTGAATCAATGTCAGCGCTGAAGCCAGGGCAGCTCCGAATGTCGAGCTCCCTAGCCAGTGAACTCCTCCACGGGTACGCCAGTGGGCTGAGCTGGTCACACATTTTCTACAACCAAGGACTATACTGAAGCATACATCGTTGTGGAGATTGCTACGCAGAGCTTCGCCACTACGAGGCGTGGGTTGCGCCCCTCAAGAGTGGAGAGAGCCATCAGCTTCAGCCCTCGGAGGGTATGCGTGTGTGTGGGGAAAGTAACCAAAAATATACACCCATCTGTGTGTAGCCGAGCGGAGGTCCCTAGGACTCCAAGATGGGTCGGCAATGTACTTGGTTGAACAGCATGGTACACACGAGGAGCTGCACCGTAGATTTGAGCTGCACAAACGCCTGCGAGACAAAATTGTATTTGCTGAGTTTCCGCTAAATAAAGCGATACCCGTGTCGAAACGTACCTGGAACGCACCCGATAAACAGCTGGTTGGTGGTAGTCACCCCCTAGCCAGGAGCAATTGATACGGGTTTCTTCATGGGCACTTCCAGCAGAACAACCTCGGATGTGTTCACAAGGAAGAAAGGTAGCTCGTCAGGGATTTCAGTCTGAAGCCTACTGGTTAATCCAACCATCAAGAGTTGGAGGGTTCAGCTCTGCACTCCACACGTCTGATGTGTGGAAGGAGCTGAGCCAAACAGCCACAATTTGCGCAAGTGCGAATAACTAATACTTAGAGGCTTCGCGAACTGAAGTAATATTACAGTTTCGTGGTTGGCCTTGACGGAGATTGCCCCCTCTTGGTCAGCTACTTTAGATGGCGACAGTGATGGGCGCAATCACCCAGGTCCCCGTTAAATCGAAAGCAAATCACCTAGCAGGAATCACATACTATACTTTCATAAAATTCTGTCCACAATTGGTTCACATACCCATCCATCAAACTGTGCACGGCGCAGCTGTGGGAATCCTCAAATCACCCATGCACATTCACATACAGCCACGAAGCATCACACACTCGCGCGCAAGTGTGTCTGTGGCTACAAGTACCCAACCTTTGACATACACGCTGAGGACAGCCACAATTTCTATTGCGTTCACCAGACCAGCTCTCCAGTGAGGGGACATGCAGCAACACATGTACATGAGCATGCTTCGCCAGCGCTCACCACACAGAGCGCAAAACAAATGCAGCATTCCAGCGGTGGCAACCAGCTTCCAAGGCATCAGTACCAATAATTTGACGCACACACGCAAAAGTATGCCGGGTTCAAGGTTGTCTTGGTCAGCATTCGCATGGGGCACCCCGAGATGCATCCCCCCTGCCCTCATGGCTGGGTTCTTCACATCTGCATCTGCAAGCGCTCTAGGGCCACACCTTTGCAGCATTGGCGAGGGCATTCTGGCATACGGCTGGCTCCCACTACCTAATGCGTCAGGCTTTTGACGACGATGCGATACAGACAGGGCTTCATTTTCGTGGCGGGGAAGGCGCGCAGCACGCCGCGAGCGCCGCACCCACCTGCCGCAGCACGGCCACAACGACCATCACACAGAAAAACACATGGTATAGGAGGTCCTCGTCACCGTGAGCGGTCTCCTCATCCGCCGCACGGCGCTGCGCGACCCCACAGCCACTCCCGCAGCCCCCCGTTGAGCAGGTCAGCCCACTGCAGCATCGACAGCACCTGCACACCACGTCAGCGACTTCAGACCTATTCAACGCAGCACCGCAGCTATCAATAGATTCATATGGTACGAACTTGTGGCTGTAGTTCAACTACAGCAGCACATCATGTATCCCGCCACCTTTCCGCCCTAGAAAGATCAACGGATTAGGCAAGGACCGGATGAATGATTGGGGGGATTTTTTTTGTGTATCAGGTGGTCCTATCAAAAGCGACAACAGGCGTAACGAGGGCCGGAGAAATGTGCTATCACTGTTGGGTTTAGAGAACAAAGCACACAGCACACTGCTACGCGATCTCTTGTGCGCCACAGCAACTGTTCTGCACATACTGCCTGTGGCCACAAAGCTCAACTACCTGGCAGCATGGAGAACTACAAACTGGCGTATGGTACGGGAGAGGCACATAGGCATATGCGTGTATGCGTTTAGGATTGAAAACCTCTCTGCTTTGCAGCACGGGTACTGAGGGCGTGCAACTCGTATGTGATTGCCTGGGAACAACAAAGCTTCATGAAAACATGCACAGCCATGCACTTGTTGTTCCAATCGAGCTCCAAACAAGCCCAGTTCTTTGGAATACGCACGCCAGCAGGTTATGGATGGGTGCTGGCAAGAACCCAAAAAGCCAGAAGCAACCAACACGAAACCCCAGCACTTCACTTGAACAGCACAACAGCATCATCACGAACATTTCCCCCAGACGCCTTGCCTGTTTACTGCCTTTTCAGTTTGTAAGAGAGGGGGTGCAGCAGGCTACGTCAGCAATGTTCAGCTGTTGGGACGCTTCTGCATCGGTGTAAAATCTGAATATGTTGAAGTAGTTCCTAACATGATTAATGGGCAATGAGAAGAACTGTGTGGGCTTGGAGCACACCCACAGCATGTCTTCGTAAGAGCGAGGCAGGCGCCACATCGAGCACGGTTGCAGCATTCTGCTTGCCCCTTTGGCAGCCTGTCACGGTCAGGGTAGACTGTTGTACCCTCAAACTTCCTGCGTTCCACACGAGAGTTGCTTTGGTCTGAAACAGTGACCGTGGATTCAGTTGCGTGTGCCAAAGGCCTGTCCAGCATGTTGACTGACCCTATAGGAGGGTTACCCGATGCGAAGAGGACCGCATGAGCACGAAGATCTTCCAGGGACTGTGCATGTGGCTGCCCGTACGCTCGATTCATGTCTTTGGTGCTGGCTTCCGAAGAAAATGTGTGCACCAGTGCATGTTCGTGTGCCGTGAACCTGCTCTGTGAATCTCCCAGCGGTTCCAGCTCATACCCATCACATGGAGTACATGTTGACATGGTTGGTGGAGAGCACGTGAAGGCTGTCATGGTGCCTTCATGGGACAGCGCAGCAAGACTGTCAGTCATTAACTCAGGACTTGCGATGGCCGTAGGCGAGCTGCACGCGCTAGCGGGACAGGAAGGAGATGAAAGACAGCTGATGGACATCCGAGACGTGCTCCGCTGGTGCATTTGCTGCCCCACTGGCTCTTCGTTTGAGCCGAGAGCCCTATCTAGGGCTGCATCTTTCCTAGGCCTCTCAAACAAAGGATTCGAATGAACTCTGCAAATGATTTGAACATTTTACTTCTTATCTTCTGCAACGCATTTGCTGTTGCGAAAGACAGAGGTGCGCCTGGGTCGCCTATACTATATTGGCATATAACAGCTAGTTACGTACCTCATGCCTACAGCTACACTACCTGTACCGTATTCAGGTTCTCACTGACCGTTCTGGAGTCACCGTCCGCGAAGATGGCCTGTTGTTGAGGACGGCAGTTATTCCCGCAACAACTAACCGCCTGTCTCTTCAGCAGGATGGCCCTCCACAGCACTTTAGACACACTGCACATAAAACAAAGCCCTCTAAATAAACGTATATGCTCCCTATATCTGTAGCTGGTGGTCTCGAGAGTGCCTGGCTAGGCTCCCACAGAACCAAGCACACCTAGCCCACAAGCAACGACACCAGCACCACGAATGCGACGCGAAAGCCGAATCCATTTGACGGCAGATGCTTAATGTTCTCACTTGACTCTAACTGAGTCCAGGAGGTGCTGAGATGTTTCCCAGTGATTTTGCAAAATTGTTTACTGTCGGTTCGACATGTTGAGGGTGAGCGAATCAGTCATTCTGACAGACAGGCTCGTCATTCCAATGAACATGTATGTTTTTCCGATCATACCTGCATCCATATGCCATCTTGACACGCATACAGTTGTACGCAGATGTATGCACCTTTCAATCAGCTTCGAGCTCTGTGCAGTGGAGCTCACAGCTAACAGAATAGTGTAAAGCATGTTAATTGGTACTGGAATGCAGAGCTTCCCTCCCCATGCGCACCACTTACCGCACGTGAAAGAAAACAAGAAAACCACTGGCCCTCTCATATATACCGCCATCACAATTCAGAGGCATTTTAGCCATATCCGTGAACCACTGCAGTGCGCTGTTGGTGGGGTTCTACGTGCACGCTGGTCTCCCAGTTGTCCTTGGTCTCCCACGTAGGTCTGGATTCCACGTCCATGGTGGCGTTGCAGTCTCTGCTGCACTTCTTGATTGCCCCTGCCACCTTATTTCCCCGCCCTTTCCCCGCTTGCTTGTGTGACCCTCTGTTGTGGCTGGTGACTGATCTTGCTGCTGATACTTCCGCGCTCGTCTGCGCTCACCTGAGCGGCGCCTCCATTTTGGGTCCTTGTGTGTCTGGCTGTAAACATACTCGTGCGCCTGTTGCTCCTCCCACCGCTCCTCTCCGCTCCCGGCCCTGCCCTGGCTCTTGTGCCTCTTCCCTTGTCCCCGTTTCGTCTCCTGCCTCTCACGTGTTCTCTCGTAAGCGCTTGCGTGATGGTGCCTCTGTGTCTCCTCCGGGTGCTGCTGTTGTTGGATCTTGTGTTCTTGGGATTGACCTTCAACTCAACCGCCGGCCCGTGAGCGTTGAAGTGCTTTACCGCGAGGTCCTGGGTTGGCCCACCTCTCGTCTTTTCTTCGAGCTTCTGAGCCGGGTGCGTGGAGGGTCCCCGGTGTTTTCCCCTTCATCGAATTGCATGAATTCTGCCACTGTGGCGCTGAGGCCGAAGTTCAAACTGAGTATGGCATTCCCGAATACTTTATTTTTCTATTAGACTATGGCGTTGTTTTGGCGGGGGCGGCTCTAGGTGGCTGCCCCTCCACCCCTACTCTTCGGAGTGCTGAGGCACATTCTGTCCGGGATTCGCGTGATGGTTTTGTTTTTGCATGTGTGCTGGTTGTGGTGTTTGCATGCCTTGCATGCACATAACGTATTGCCTCTTGCCTCTGTCTCTGTTGCAACAACTGTTGTTTGCAGCTGAAGGCGATTGTTGTGAGGCAAGGTCTCAATGTACAGCAAGTCGTACACTTTTGTTGCTCAGAGCTGTGAATTTGGGGCTGGGCGCCAGTACTGAAGACAAAAGGTCGTACAGCTCAACCATCTAGATAGACCAGGAATTCCTATCAAGTCGAAAGTATCATGTCTCGTGTGCTGCCATGGAATCGTGTAGTGTCCTGCTTCAATGCCCTCGGAGCTGGCAATGGCATGCTTGGAAGCCGGACTAAACTGTGGTGCACGGAATGGTCGCAAGCACGCCATCTCGCAGCTGTGGCGAAAGATGACGTTCTAAGGCTTGTGAAAGAGCTTCGGTCCCAAACTGGGGCACCGCTGGGAGACGTGCGAGCTGCGTTGAAGGAGGCCGACTACAACTTAGACAGTGCCTTCGACGCCCTTCGGAAGAGAGGAGCTGCAGCTGCAGCAAAGAAGGCAACCCGAGAAGCATCACAAGTACGCGTCATTCTTGTGCAGCTGTTACAGCATAGTTTCCTGCATCCACCATCAGACAGAGCAGTCAACTCTACTCGTACCAGGAAGTACAATCGGTCTCTGCACATGGACAGGAAACAACACCAACTTCACAGTTGATTGTCACACTGTGTGTGGTGCATGTGAACGAATAACCTCACGACACTGCTGTCGTGGTGGCTGCTGGTTCTGTTCTGTTCTGCCAAGCATCATTATTCTGCCAGATGCACATGCACAAGGTAAATTTCCCAACAGCTTGTCGTCACGTGAGTGAAGTGCAGGGCCTGGTGAGTGTGCTAGCAGAGGATTCCAGAGTATCAATGGTGGAGGTGAACTGCGAGACAGACTTTGTGTCTCGAAACGAAGCCTTCCAATCACTGCTCCCAGTAGTTGCCCGAGCAGCTCTGGAGTACAGAATACGTACGGGCCAGCACAGTCTGAACATTGAGGGTTTGTCCAGTCACGTTGTGGGAGGCAAAATGGTGAGATGTTCCTGTATTCTGCTGTCAACTGTACTATGCAGCATTGCCTGTATGTACTGATTTCGTATCCCACCTGATGCACACTTTTCTCTGCTCAAAGAAACCTGAATAGAGTCCATTAGTTTGCTCACGGTCATGCGCAGAGGCACCTTGGGAGTGGGACATGTATACCTGGACACACACAGAGACCTTGTTGTCGCTCTGGCTACAATTTGACTTCAGCGCCTCTTGTTCTAGATGCTCTTGCTGAATTTGAGTGTCTTTTCGTTTCAACTGGCGTGGTGTGCCTTCGCTGGCTCGGTGCTCTGCAGTCGTTGGCTTTCGACTGATGCTCAAGCACCACTGCCATCATGGTGGTCCACTACTGCGCCACTGTCGATGTAATCTTCATAAAGAGACCTGGTCACACACATGAATCTAGCATACACTGCAGGTTGATGAGTCGGTGAAGGAGGCAGCGTCAGTGGTGCGTGAGAATGTGGTGCTGCGTGCTGCTCAGGCCTTTGCCAGTACAGGGCACATTGCCACATACATCCACAATGCCTTGGGCCCCTCCTGTGGTTCCATGTGCTCCGCAGTGGCGCTGGAAAACGACGCCTTGGACCTCACCAACAACCCACCCCCTCGAGTTGTGGAGTTTGGCCAGCATCTCGCGATGCAGGTGAGCGATCTCGTACTTGAACACTGACTTTCAATGTACTGTGACGCAAAAGTTGCATCACAACAGCACAGTTTCAATACATGTTCTTGTTGTGATACACCGGTCTCATGGGGTCCCTGCCGCACTATTCAGAAGTGCTTGTGGTAGTTGTAGCGATCAGGTCAGTAGATGCAAGGCTGTGGTGCAGGTGGTCGCCATGGATCCCATCTGCATAGACCGCTTTCACTGCCCACACGACATGCTAGAGAAGGAGAGAGAGCTCCTGATGGAGCAGGCCAAGGCACAAAAGCCCAAGAATGCTGATGTTCTGTCCAGGATCGTACAGGGTCGGCTGGAGAAGTTCTTTGAAGCCCACTGCCTGTTGGATCAGACATTCATTCTAGACGACAAACGTACTGTGGGTAGCATGCTTTCGGATCTGTCTAAAGAGTTTGAAGGAACCTTTCGGGTGACAAAATTCGCAGTGATGAAGGTCGGGCAGCCGCCCAGAATGAGTTCTGTGTCATGACCAGGAACCCCCTCTCCAGCTGGGTGTTCTATCTGCAGCGAATGCTACTATTCTGTGCTTTAGTACATGGGATTCTTCCCCGGAAGCTGTTTGTTCGCGCGCTCTGTGCATGGGTGCATATGTAAGTGTGCATGGATGTTGCTTTGATGCTGGGGCAGAGCTCTGCAGAGTTTGTCCTTTGCATTCCATATATATTCAGCGCACTGCTTGTTCAGATGCTTCACGTTGCGGGAACACATGCTTTGCGAAGCACGCCGTCAAGAAACCTTGGTGGCCACTGTTGTTGATCCATATTTCTCATGCGAGAACCCTGGTGCTTGGGCGCTAGTTGGACTATGATTTCCGTCCACACCATAAAACATATCAACTAGAGGAAGCGATGCCGTAGTCGCACCAACAACTCGCATCTGCGTGTATATGGGGACGCAGTTCTGGGCGTGGTTGAGCGTGCTGGCTTGACAGTGTACACATGTGGCATGCGTACTGGCTATGTCTGAAGATAGTCAGCTAATAAACGCTGTTGCAGACGTTACCCATCCGTTTCAGTCCCAGGGAAAGAAGTCCAGCACCACATTGCTCGAGGTTCGAGGCGTCCTCTATCATCCGCTGTCCAGAACCTATATTGTCTGCAAATACAGAATGGTGATCTGTCGAATCCATTGCTTCTTAAGTGTTTGTACAGACTAAGCCGCTGTCATGCCCCTCTGAAGCTCGTCAACTTTCTGCTTATGCCTTGTATGCTTCTATCTTCACACTGTTACCACATTGAATGTCTTATATACGCTTTCTTATTGCTGTAGGCTTCGCTTGCCGATCGGAGACACAGAGACAGCGTTTATTTGGCGATCTTGGCCCGAGCTGTTGGCTGCACAGACCAGTGCGTTCCTGGGTGTCCACTTTGCGTGCATGTCCAGTACTGTAAGTAATTGCGTTCTCAGGATATAATTTCATCTCTGCAGGCAACCGATCGTGGCCAGGTGTTTCGCTTTCATACGAAAGTACTTATCAAGGTGTGCACCCTTCCACTTGCTTAATTATCTCATAATTTCAATGTCGCAGCAAGCCATGTCATTCTTATTCGTTGACACTGTGCATACAGGACCGTGCAATGTCCTGGTTGTAGGCATGAACCAGTATTAACACCAATGGTGTGTGTTGCAGGTGCCCGCCTACGCACTACGTTTGTGAGCAGCTGCTCGATGCCACAGCTCATATTGTCGACATTTTAGGGGAGACAACTGAAGGTGTGAACTCCTGGAACGCCAGCAGTGTGCATATACCCAACATTGGGTTCAATCAACAAATACCCTTGTGGTGCAGACCTCCAGAGCAGTATTCAGTTCGTGCAGCATCTATTAGAAACCCTTATCGTAGCATTAGAAGATAATATGGGTGGGAAAAGCAGCAAACTGGGGCCGGACGACGAAACGAGGATTGAAAAGTTTCGTAAAAGGAGATTCACAGGCAACAAAGGCTCCTCAGGCAGTGTCAATGTCATCCCTACAAACGTTCAGGACTCTCCATATCCATCCCGCGCAGCGAATGGTGCGTGAACATGCTCTGATTCCTGCCATGGCGCCATTCAAATCTCGCCATCTGTTTCTTCCTCCTGTTTCCACCTGTTTTTCCTGCATGGGTGTTGTCACCCACAGGAAGAGTTACTGTCAGCTGCGCACATAACCGTAGTTTAGACACTTTCATGCAAACATTCACATGCCCCATTTAGTGTCCTGTAACCCAACAGGAACGTTCTCTGAGCTGCAAGGGGACAGACGTGACTGTGCAGATGGCACACTGGGGGGCCCTCGGCTGCTGGGGACACAGCACGAAGCACACATGTCCACGTCTCCAGTGCCGCGGTCTCCAGAGATGCTCGTCGGGGTGGGAAACCGACGCAGTACACACGCAGCCGCTGCGTCCCCTTCCAATGATATCAGCGGCACAGGCGAGGCAGTGCGCTCCCTCCTGCCCCCACGCCTGAGCGATGGCGCACTTCATCGGCTCATAGAGTCATAGCTTCACAGCCCCCCTTGCATGTATTCTGAACATCTGTGTTACATCTGTGTTGCATCTGTGTTGACTGAAGTCATCTAGCCCTGTAGATGGTGAACACATCAGCGTCGGTCAATCTGCTCGCACACCGGTGGCAGCTACACCCGCCGCCTAAGCCAGGCACAGCACGCGCTGACGCGGTCGCAGCACTGGCAGCGTGGCCGCAGCTCCTGTTGCATTCCAGCCGCAAGCTCTTCAAGAATCAAGCTGACGTGGTTGCGGCGCATGAGACTGCGCCACGGTGGCACCTGCGGGGGGACTTCCGCAGTGCTGCAGATTGCGCCGCAGTAGTGCATACGGATGCTGTCGGTGCGGAGCACCTGCGTAGCATCGCACAGATGCAGCTCCAGCTCGTGCGCAGCTGATACTGCTGCACAGTTACATGTTCCACCGCATGGATGCCTTTGTGAGGAAACTGGGAGACTCGCGTGTCAGCTTTTGATATTGAGAACGTCTTTATTGTCAGTTATTCTCCGTTGTAGGTAGTCTCCGTTTCAGTTAGTCTGTGTTTCGGTAAGTCTCCGTTTCAGTCTCTGTTTCAATACGTCTTAGATCGTGGTTGTCTTCTTTTGTTTCCGCCTTGTCTCCACTCTGTCGCCTTGCGTCATCCACCACAATTACCCCTTGGAGCAGCACCCACAGGCACAGTTAATGCAGCAGGTTGCTCATCTACCACCTCTCATCTACCAAATAACCCATCATGCTCAGCAGCACGCTGCCAGGCACAGTCAATGCAGCAGGTTGCTGTAACAAGTCTGAGCCCTGCACTACAGGCAAAACAGGCCGGGCTGCGACCGCGGCTGGGAGCGGCGGCAGCGCAAGAAGCTTCAAGTCCCTTCCCAGCAAACGTCCGGTCTCTATTCTCGTACAAGCGTTACTCCGAGCAGGAGCCTCTCAACATCACTGCTGCAGAGACTGCAGCGGCTGTGGCGCTGGTGCTGGGGCCGGAGGCGGCGGGGGGCCTGCTGGGGCCCACCTACACCAGCCTGCTTGTTCCTGATCCTGCTGCACTGAGCGCTGGCCTCGTTCCCGGCACACACGCTGTCCAGGTGCATACTACTTCCTGCTGCACTCTACTGCTGTGCAGCGCTACAGTAGATTGCCTTTGCTTCGTCCCCCTATGTTCACCAAGACACAAGTTAATGTGGTAGAAGTTATCGTGAATCTTCTGTACAGCTGTGCACTACTGCTGTGCACATTTAGTCCCAGCCCCTGCCTGTTCCGACGATTGCGTGAGGACACCGTGCTCATGCTGCTGCTTCTGGCATGCTGTTGTTTCTGTTGCAGGGGGGAAGCTTCTCATATCGTGCCATTCACCGTTGCTTTTCACGAAGTCTTCAGCTGAGGAAGATATTGCATGCGCTGCGCGGTGCATCGTGATGGCATGCATATGTGTCTCTGTGACACTCGTCTTATCTTGTCGTCAGAGCTACTGTTCTATGTTCTCTGACAGCTGCTGTCATGCAGTGCTTGCCTTGCGTCAGCTAGAGCCAAGACTCAGAGCATTCAAATCATGTGAACGAACAGCAGGGGGATGTTTCTGCAGGTAGAAAAGATGGCATGCATAGTCGTGAAGCTCATCATGGACATGTGGCTGCAAGCAGATCCAGTCGAGAGCTTCGCACTCATGCTGCCTATGCTGCGTGCTGCGCTTGCACAATCGGATCCGATCTACCGTGTACGCGCGTTTGATCTTGTGTACAACCTCTCGTTGCATGCTCAGATGATTGAGCCTGTGGGGGGCAGCAGTGGGGGGGGGAGCCAGGAGGGGGGGTCGCTGGCGCAGCCCCCCCGAGGCACCTACAAGCGCATGCAGCCATGCATTGTGAACGTTGCTGATGCCTCTCGCGGCCGCAATGGGGATATTGGCAGCAAACATGAGGTGCGAACTCTGACATGCATGCATGCCATTGATGTCGGCGCTGCAGCACCCTGCTGCTATGTTTACACCTGGCACAGTTCTTTACAATGCGCATACTTGATAACACGAGTCAGCACCACACCACAGCTTTGTGTGCATCTGCGTTTGATATCGTGGAACCATTGGACTGATCACACACGCCCCTCTACGTTGTAAATAGTGCCACAGCATGGCTGCGTTGTGAGAAAGCTGGGAGATGATGGCGTAGTAAAAGGTTTGACCTTCAGACCAGGCAGGCTTCCTCGCGGTGCCACCTGTTCCCACACCAACATCGTGCTCACCAACTCAGCAAGAAAACTATGGCTTTCATGCATGGCCCGCTGCAGCTGGCTTTCCTCCCAGCTGCAGCATGCATGCCAGCTTCCATTTACCACAGACTCAGCCGACCCCGGGCAGCACCCTTGCGGTGCCGCACGGGGGGGCCTGTTCTGTGGGTGGCGTGGCCGAGGGGGTTCCGCAATAGCTGAGCGAGCCTCCAAGTATATCAGTCACAAATGCATGCGGTGCATGCATCCCAGTGGGGCGCTTGATCAAGCCTTGTCTTGGTGGTGTTGCATCCCGGGCGTGCATGCATCGTTCAGCGCTGAGGGAGGGTAGCTGTGCGATGGAGGTGTGGCGTAGGTGGCACCAGAGGCTGGCTGCACGCTGTGGGAGTGAACAACACCACGAAGTCTCTGATCCCGAGCTTGCTGTTTCGTAGACAGGAAATGTCGTACTCAATGAATGGTTGGTTTTTGCAACCTTCCGTACCATCTGCTGCTCGGTCTCATGATCTGCAAAACGGTCGTTATTTTTCTCCCTGGCTCCTGTTCGTGGTCGTGGTGTTGTTTCGGCATTACTATCGCAGTTTGGCTAAGAGGGCTGGAAGCGACTTTTGTGATGGTGCTGTTGTGCCGTTCCATTAAAATGGCGGTTCTCTTGTAGATTTTGACAATTTAGGTTCTTGGCTCCTCACTACCTTCCCGGTTCGTTAATGTGCTGTTTCTTTCCTTGTACAACTCGCCTGCGTGTCTGTCAAGTGCCATATCTTCGTGGGAGAGTGAGGCTGCTGTCTGTGTTGCGGCGTACTCCGTCATTCCCGCTTGTGTCCTTTTGGTTGGTGCTGTTGTTGCTGATGATACAGTCCCTGTTGGTGCCCCTGATTCTTTCCTGTGGCGTTGTGCGGCGTGCTCTGCAGCCTTTGTATGTGCCTCCCAGGTCTTGTGGCTCGTTGGTGTGTCCTTGTCAAGCCCTTGGGCTATGCCTGCCTAGGTGCGGTGTGGTTTCCGATCAGGTATTTTTCTGTATGTCCTGCTAGCTTCCCAATCTGCTGTTACGTCATTCAATGTGTGACAGGTTGTGAAATGTATCATCGGAAATGAATGCGCGCTGACTTGCATCAGCGGCACTCTGCATGTGCCTACATACTTTAATTCATGCGATTCATGCTTGAAGTGTGAATCGTGCGCACAACGCTGTCTACCCCTGTGGCCACATCAGCAGTGGCCTCATTCGCAAGGGCAGCAATATCAACACGCTCGGCGCTGTAAGGCGGGGTGCTGGCCCGAGACACCTCAGCCACCCTCCGGCAGCGCCGCACATATGCATACCACACAGCATATCACCAGCATGCATTCTGAATCAGAACATTGTGCATTCTTCTGTCTGATGTACTTGTCACGTGAGTTCACAGAATGAATTCACCAACATGTATTCACTCTTAAGGTATTTCGCCATGCTCAAGGATTTCGCCATGCCATGCATTGTTTGGAGCCTCTGTACCATCCCATCTGACCTGGGAGGGAGGGAGTGATAGGAGTGACCTTGTAGCCACTATTCTGTTCAGGCACCCTCCCTCCTCAGGAAGGCATGGGGATCGGCCAAGCTAGTGACAGATCCACATGCATGCAGGCACCATTGACACGTGTTGAGGTGTTCCTGCAGTGGCTCCGGTGTCTTCTCTTCCAGATCCTTCTGGAAGCAGTCAACCTTGATGACAGGTCTGAGGCGCTGTGGCGCTCCGCACTGGGCTGCCTGCTGCATCTGGTGTCCACAGGTGGCCACCCTGATGTGACATGCATGGCAGGCCTTTCCAACGCTCCTCTTGCGGTGCTGCTGCAAGTTGCGGAAGCACATGCATGGTACGCATGCTTATGCTGAGAAGCTTTAGCAACACAGCATTGGGTACATTCCATGTCCATGTTCTGCTGGCATCGCTGTATGGGTAGACATGCAAGGTGTTCACTATATCAGCCTGGTGCAGCAGTGCCGACCCAGAGGGTTTCTCAAGTGGCATGTTTGGTCGTATCTGGTTCACCTCACCATGACGAGCCGAACACCTAGGTGCACCTGGGTGCCCCTGGCGGTATGCGTGTTTACTGGTGATCATTCATGCCCGCACCTTCCTGTGCATGGTGCTCATGTCTGGCATCATGCAGAAAGCTTGTGTTAGTGGCATCACACTGACTAAGGTTTTCACACTAAGACCCGATGGTTTTCCGCCTCTGTGGACACAGCTCAGCACACACGCTTCGGCATCCGCCTTAAGCCTGGACGCTTCTGCTTGTAACTTTATGCCAAGCTGAGAATTCAATCAAAGAATGTTTTCGGGCTCGGCCACCTGTCAAAATAATAACTTCCTCCACCTGCAGTTTCATTTGAGTGCAGGTCATTTGAACTCCAAGGCATCCTCACATGCATGGCATGCCGTCTATGCTACGTTCATACCGAGAACGACGAGCCACCGGTAGCCACAGTGACAGCCGCTTCAACCTCCGTCTCGCTCAACGCGGCCTCCTCAGTGCTGCCCCCCAACCCCCTCAACCCGTCGCAGGTGACGGCCCTCGGGGGGGTGCCCACCCTGTGCTCCTGCTTGCACAGAGCGGTCACGAAGCGCGCGCGCGATGCCGCACTTGCTGTTCTGCTGGATACTGCATGCGTGCGCGTCACGCGTCTGGACCCCTCGTCTGAAGCGTACTTGCGTGGACGTGAATCTCATCGGTGCGTTCGCACTGTGAATGAACATTGCCGCAGCGCATGTTGAGTCGTTATCATTGCTCACGTTGCATGCATTACCGACATGTAGTCCAGATGCCATGTTGCGCGTCTCGTTAGTGCCTGTATCAATGTGCTGCATGTAGTTGACTGTGGGCAATCATGCATGCATTATCTGGGAAGATGTTCAGAAGAAAACTCCGTGTTTTGTGCCTCTGCAGTGTGAAGGCGCTGCTGACCAGCGAGGCAGCACGTGATGCGGTTGCGCTGGTAGCCGCTGCGGCGGACAGCATCGGGGACGCGTCTGCCGCAACCACAGAAGCGGCGGACGCCGCCAGTAGCCACGTTGCAGAGGTGGGCCGCGCCAATCACCCCCCAACCCGGGCTGCCACCTCCGCACTGCACAGCATGCTCTGCTCGCTCGCCCCCACTGCCGCAGATGCTGACGGCGGGGTTGCATGGGTGGCGAGCGCAACACATGTCGTTGATGCATGTCTCGGCAAAGACGAGGTGAGCGCCCCACGAATTCACGACTGTGTTATCCTCATCAAACCTACACGCCACACTCTGCCTTCTGCAGACTCTTCAAAATGCTGTTCTCGTCTGTGTATATGCATGAAATACATGCATTAGGGTATCATGGGATACTACGCACCCAGCTGGGTGCGTAGTATCCCATGATGGGCCCAGTCGCCAAAATCCCCCCTTGAAAATGACGCTATCAGGACGATTTCACCGGCCAGCTCAGACGCCCCAACTGAATGCGGGAAGTCAATCTTTAACCTGTCATTAGAGGTTTGTGCGGTCTAACTCGCGCGTGCCATGTGGACAAGAGATGCCTGAAATTTGTGCCTGATCGTCCTGGTTTAGCACTTGGGTGTGTTAAGACACGCCTGCGTGCGAAAAACGCAGTTTTTCGCAAAATAATGACATTTTATGACTTTCTACGGGTTCGGATGGAGCTTAGCAAAGTATCTGGAAGTGCGGCTGGAAGATGCAGTCAGATGAACACTGTCCGATATATATATGCACATATGAACATCCCCGGCTGCAAGTCAGCACATAAACATTTACAACAGATTCATAGCTTCAGATATAGACCAGCCCGGACCTTCCGCTCCAAAGTAGACATTGTACAGCTGCGTATACAGGCTGCACACGAGTGCATTCAGGTTGCCTACACATTCACTGACAAAAACTTGACTCGGGTCAGATATGTACTCTGTATGGCCTCTTCGCGATCATTTAGGAGGCTATAATGCCGCTGTGCAGCACCTGTTGCAATCGCTAGACTGTGGATAACCGAAGTTGACACTAACCCATGTGCCCAGCAGGAACGTGTAATCCAGCAACCGACTTCATCCATCTGTAATCGCAGAGCTATGTGGGGGTGGGCTGTACCATGAGGATGGATGGGAGGATTCCACACACTCCGTTCAACACCAGGCACATGGTGTCTGCTGACAGAGCTAGCTTTAGACATCGCAAAAATACTGAATTGTGGTATTTCTACGTAAGTAACGTGTCCATCCCGGGCCGTTAGTGTATCCTGTGGTCACTTGTGAGCAGAACCTTGGCTCGCTGAACGTTTGAGGATTTAACGATCCGGACGAACAACCTCAGTTACATAAGATGTATATTCAGTTGCTATGTCCGTGCTCTTGCCATCAAATTGTTGGCACACAGGGAACATGGATGTCGGTTACGTTCGTGATGATGCGAGTCCCTCATTGACCACATAAAGTAACATATATGCACAAAATGGACGTATACGCAACAAAGGAACACATTCAACTGTGAACGTTCGAGCCAGGTGCTAAAAACGTGCGAGAGCTGTGCATCTCAGCTGCCACAACACACTCGTAGGTTAGACAGAACACCTGCCATCCTAAGCGCCCTAGTTAGACTGCACAAGCCTTTAATTATATAATAAGTAGTGCTCGTGCGCGAGCTTTTTGCTTGTCATGCAATTCGGCGAATTCATCCATTTGGCGTCATTCTGGGGACCCTCCAGGAGCGTTGCATGAGACCATAACGCTTCACAATGGATCTTATGGGGATGCATCTGCTTGTGCAGTTTGCGAGGAACGAAAACAGAGACGCGCTCAAGGCCATGATGGTCGCTGCGGATCCTATCACACGCCGCCGTGCGGCGCGCATTCTCGCCTCCCTTTTCTGGCGAGGCCGTGTCGCCTCAGTGCGGGAGTCCCTAAAGAGCTTCATCCAGGGCCCTGCACTCTACCGTGCCGTTCCCCAGAAATCCCTCGCCGCGATCTCTCTGTTGTCCCCCCCTCCAGCCCCCTCCTGCGACCCCGCCGTTCATGTGTCCACCGCACTGTCGCCCCTCCTGGACACCCTCGCTGCGCAGCTGCAGAACCTCTCAACCGCCCGCAGGGGCTCTGCGTTGCTTCTCGACATCTTCCACGTCCTCCTCACCACTTTTCTGTGCCGCAAGAGCGACATTCATGCCGGCTTGGCTGGCACCACCCACGCGACCGCTCACCATGCATTCGTCGCGTCAGCAACTCTATCGTTTACTGTCGCGTGGCTTCAGAAGCTTCCAGATGCTTCTGTGGCGATCCCGGCGATGCTGGATGTCGTGTGCACGATGCTGGATGTGCTGACGGTACCGGTGGATGAATGTCATGGGGAAGAGAATGTTCCGCAACCTTCTGGAATGTTGCCATCGGTAATGATGTCAAACTCAGCGCGCGGCGCCCCGAGGGAAGCGGAAGGCCCAAATGATCTGCTGTCACCCATTTCGCACTTTTTGCAAGGTGCGATGTCCTGTTGTTCACATTGTGAATTCCCTTCAGCACACGTGTCGTCCCAGTATGTACGAAGCGCACATACCCACGCGCCGCCTGACAGGGGGTGCTGCTGCAGGCCGCTCGTCCATGCCCTCTCTGGTCATCATGACGCTGCAGCCCGCCTGCCTGCTGGCGCTCCTGCAAGCCCTGACACCCCCCCCGCCATCCACCTCCTCTGCCGCCCCTTCCCGGTGTGAACGCACAGGGTTCGCAGGCTGGCACTCCATCCCAGGGGCGGGCGCAGCTTCCGGCGCCGAAGCCGGAGTGTCCACAGGTGCATCCGGCGATTCCTCTTCAGCACAGTCAGCGCCGCGGCCGATGCATGGTGCCCATGCATCAGGCCAGGATAGAGAGTCCCGTGTAGACACAGGGGTGAAGGAGGGGCTGTCGGTGGGGCATGCATCGGTGCGCGACGCGCGGCTTGCAGTTTACATAATCCTCCTGGTGAAGTACCGGCTGGATGGTGCCGCGTTGGAGGCGGGAGGCGGCTGCAAGGAACTGCAGAAGGTATGCCGGCATGACACCGCGCTGTGCAGCTCCTGAGTTGCTATTTTCGGTCCGAGTTTCTTACCTAATGGCAAGTTAACCTTTGTCAGGGTGGCGGGTCAGCGGGGGCACCGGTGGGTTGGGTGATACATTGAGGTGTTTTTGGGTACTCTCCCGTTAACTGCCGTTTTTGCTTGTAACGGCTGCTGATGCATGGAGTCGTCATGTAACTGGTACATCACAAAGAGGCAGATAGTCGACAAGAGCCTGAACTGCTGCACGCAAGGAACACTGCCTCTTCACAGGAATGTCACAACATCACCATCGTATATCAGAAGCGTTTGTTGTGTGATGGCAGCATGAGCAGCTCACCTGCAGCCACACCACTATGCACGCTGCGAACCAGTGTTGCACCAATACACTTTCTTTGGGGGTAGCACAACGCCATTGTGCGTTTTCACCTTCACTACATGATTACGAATACATAAGAAACGCATAGAGAATGAAGTCCTTAGTGCTGCTGATTTCCTGCTTACGCTTGATGCCCAAAACGTTTAGTAATTCCGTGTAGTAACGAAAATTACGTAATCACGAAGTACGTAAAGAGTGCAGCGCTGCTGCAAACCCCATCACTAGAAACGCTGCTTGCAAAACAGCTGAGCCAGCCCTGTCACCATGCCAGCAACACAGGGCGAGCACGCTGCGCACTTGCTGTCTTCACT
This sequence comes from Ulvella scutata, assembly GCA_032359135.1. NCBI lineage: Eukaryota > Viridiplantae > Chlorophyta > Ulvophyceae > Ulvales > Ulvellaceae > Ulvella > Ulvella scutata. Next base: position 44,404 of record JAUMHD010009429.1, read on the forward strand.
TCCATCACCGAGTGCTCACACTGTGCCTGCAGACACCAGGTGGTGTACATCATAGCTCCCAACACTTGTCTACACTGACCGAGCCCCTGTGCGTGTGCAGGCCCTGCAAGACGAGGATGTGAGGGTGAGGCAGGTGGTGGCGGAGTTCATCCTGGAGCGTGCGCAGCGCCACCGCAGCCAGGAGCACCAGGCCGTGCTGGCCACCCGCCTCGTGCCCATGGCGCAAACCAGCAGCCGCGCGAGCCTCGTGGACAACCCCTACATCCAGCTGCACGCCGTGCTGGCCAGTGACCTCCTCTCCATCGACGACTTGTGAGCCCCCCCCCCCCCCCGCTCGCAAGCACCCACTCACCGCACACCGCAATCTTCGCCGGTTCTCCTCCCAAGTGCTCCTCCCAAGGGTGCGGCTAGGAAAAACGTTCTGTTAGGTTCCTGGCCACACCCCCTAGTCGCTCCCCCTAGCCTCACCCTACGTGCCTCCTTTGCCTCGCTGTCCAGGCGCACCCCCTCACAGCTGCTCTGGGCCCCGTCACCCTGAAGTCTGCATTGGTGAACCCCCGCAACCACAGCTCTCGTTACTCTTATGTACACGTGCATGCATGCCCATGCTCGACCATCTCCTGATCGTCTCGGCGGTGTTTCCTGCGGGCATCCGCACACCGCAGGGCGTATTTAGGTAACAGAAAGGCGCTGCGCACATGCTGCCTACATTCGTTCTCGCACGCAGTGTATCAACCGTACGCGCGCACATTTGCCTTTGTGCCAGCACAGATCTTGTCAAGTCATGATCTTGACCGCCTCACATCCCACCCGCACCAGATCTATGTGTGCTTCTACGCAGCAATGAACCACCCCCCCTTGTCTCCTGTAGCACTCCCCCTCACGACCCCCCTCCCCCCCTCCCTCCCAGCATGTACTCTTCTCAGAGCTGCTGCTGATTGCGTGTGGCCATGAGTGTGGCACCACGCGCTGCATCATGCCGATGCTTGTAGACCCTGTACAGCCAACCCCCGGTATGGTTGCGCCGCTGCGGCATCTCTGCTGATGCTGTGTACCACGCCACTGCCTCCCCTGCCAGTTGCATGTCCTGCTTCTCCCTACAAGTAAGGGCTCCAGCGAGTGCCGTCTATCAGCTCATGGTATTCTCGGTTGCTGCTCGATGGCCTCAGTGACCTCTGATAGGGGCAGGTGGGGAGGCCACATGGCGGGCGCTGGGGAAAGACCTCTGCCTCAGTCTTTCCCCAGGCTTTCACGCTACTGCACCAGCGAGAGTTTCCTTGCCGAGTGCCCCATACCTGAAGCATATAATGAATGCAACATTCTCTGCTTTTCGCTATTGCATGGCGTTGATCTCATCCGTCAGCTTTTCCTGGTGCTTGCCGCTCCGTGTGTCTCCCACCTATGCAGCTGGCTTCAGTGGTGTACGTGTGCAAGTAACTAGCGGACTAGGATAGTGCCCCAGTCTGCAATGAGAGCGCTAGATGTTACGTGCTCACCAGTGGTTCTGGTTTGGTTTGATTGGTGCCAGCTGGTGCCATGCATGGCTCCATGTTTGCTGATTAATGTGAGATGGTAGAGGGGCCCCGCATGGCATGGGATTGCACGGTGGGGGTTGCTGTGAGGTTGAATGAAGTGCCTGTGAGCGCGCTACAGAGAGAGGTAGAGACAGGGTAGTAAACATGACACAAAGGCTGGCAGCCTCACGGCGAGCTGTGCCGCAAGTGGCATGTGATCCTCCAGTTGAGAACTAGACATAAAACGTATTTCTGGACAACTACCTACCACGAATGCCCTCTCTCGCATGACTACTATTGGATTTGTAACTTGCTGTTTGCAGTCATGGAAGCTGCGAGGTTGTGTGAATCTGACATGTTACTGTACCCCACACGGCCATGTGTGTGGTACAGCAAGGTGCCGAGTTCACGTGGGTGTGAAGTCGGCAGATTTCACCCATATGCATCGTGTATCAGTGGAGGGGCAGACGATCGCATGGGAGACATGCATCGACCAGAAGCCAAGAGGCTCCACGAATAAAGCAAGCATTGCACTTGCCCATGCAGTCACACTCACGTATATTTTTTTCAGACGCTCTGTGGTGTTGCACTCACACATTTGTTCTTTACAAGCCAGTGTTTGTTGCTAGACGAAACGGCCGTAAATGGCAAACCCATGCAAACGAGACTAATCATGTCAATTCTGGCAAACTCTCGTTTGCAACACCACAAATCATCCCATCATTGATATTTGATGAGCATTCGTGCTGGACCGAGGAAACTGGGTCGAATTTTTACACACTGGAAGAACACATGAAAAAGAGGCCTCAGTCTACCTTGCTAGAATCAGCCAATCTTACACGGCCGGTCAACGTATCCGTTTTGACTACCACTGCCCCGGCACAGGCTGATTTCACAACCGGTAGTGACCAGGTTCACCACTCCGCCCCTCCCTGCGGTGCAAGGCTGCATTGCCTCACCCATATTTCACCTGCACAGTAACGCCCCACCTCATCGGCAACAGCAATATCTGCTCTGGCAGGCCAAGGGTGGTTCGAGTCAGAAGAATTTGTTTGTCACCACATACTTGGTATCTGTGTCTGCTTCTCGTGCTGTGAATGATGCTGCCCACATCAGAAATGTGGGCACCTGTGATACTGTCCACAGCCGAATCCAAGCCGTGGTCCCACACCCATTGGAGCACGTGTTGCACCTGAATGCGATGGAGATGCAACATTCAAGTCCGGTAAATGGCTCATACAGCCCAACTCGTGCGCCCTGCCATTGGGCACGACGTGTAGATCCATCACACCCACAGTTTCAGACGTGCCTCGGCTGATGTGGCTGTGCCTCGCACAATGGCATGCTCCAGCAATCATTCTGGTTCTGTGTATCTCGTACTCCAGCCAACAATACATGCTTTGTGAATGTTATGCCTAGCCACGCAGTGCCTTGACGCGCTCTTCTGCCCTCTTGCAGCGTCTTTCAAGCTTACAGCACTCCTCAAGAAGCTTATTTTGTGTTGTCGTCCTCACACGAAGGCGTTCAATCGCCTCGTGGAGCTGATCCAGATCAACCAGATCTGCACCAAAAGCAACAGAGGTAACACAGCTGTCTTTTACAGGCCTAAGATCGTAGTAAAGTCGAGGCAGATTGACATACCATCCAGCGCAGCTGTCAGGTCAAGCTGCATCTTGCTCTGAACTGTATGTAGGTCTGAGGCTTTCGCCTGCAAAGCCTCCACTGCCCGTATGATATCATCTCCGCTGTCTCCCATCTGACTTGCCTTGTGCTGTTGCTTATTACTCCAGCGCGGATGGAGAGAACTGCTGTCCATGTGATGGCTTTACATGACAACACAAATGGGAATTCGAAACAGCCCAGTACTCTGAGCTGGAAATTATCATTACGCAAATGATGAGTGCAAAACACCGGGTATGAGTCTTTCATATTGTTTGCTTCGGCACTGCACAGCTAAACCGGTTCCAACCGATAAGATGTGTCCGTGGGGGCGACCACGGCATGTTTCAAATTCGTGCATTCCCTCGAACTTCCACGCGGTCAGAGCGCGCGAATCTTGACATTCCGCATCAGCAGGCTCCATTTCAAAGCACCGCGCCATAATTGAAGTAGCTTCGGCTCTACGAAAAAGTGGCCCGACTGATCTGCAGCCATAAAGTTGAGCAGTGTACTCGTGGTTCAAAGCCTCCCGCAGCAACAACAATGTACGTGTATTGTGAACATATGTGCGCTGATATTTCATATAGTATGTATGCGACTCGCAATGGTATGACAGAGGCGCAAGTGGCCCAGTTGTGGCGCGGCCTTGGCTTGTTTATCGCATCATGCTTGAAATGCGGCAAGGTACGACAGCTCCCTCCAGATCCAGATGCATAGTATTTGGTCGTATAGCTGTGCTTGTAGACCTTTGTTGCATTGAGTGTGTTTCGCAATTTTGAACTTCCAGGTAACAGAGCCGTGTCATGCTCAGACTTTGCCACATGTTCAGGGAGTATTACTTCCCGCTCTGGGAACATTTTATCCAGCGTCAGAGAAAAAAGGATACAAGCAGACGGATGCAGGAAGCAGCTCTCCCTGCTTTCTATTGCAGGACAGAGCTTTTGGAGGTGTCTCACAAGAGTCAAACCGAGCAGTTCGTGCGCCACCACCTCTCTAAAGGTCGATGCATGCACCTTTCATCTTCTGTATGGCGTTTACGGAGCTGTTGTTGCAGGTAAGGGCACCATCGCTCAACTCAACTATAACCGCATTGGCATGGGACTTCCCTTCCACAGAGCCATTGTGCAGCGGATAATTCGAGAGCTACTCACTAAGCTTGGCTCCCACATTTTATGCAACCAGCTGCTACAGGTGATTCCCTTCTAAGTGCCTTCATCACATGGCATCGCAAACGCAAGCCAACTTACACAATCTGGAGCGCAGTGAAATTTTACCCCAATGCAGGTGCAACTTTTTCCGGTAGGCACCTTTGTTCGGCGCCGAGGGGGGCGTTTCCGCTTTCAGTTCGATGCAGCTTTGCTTTCCTACCTGTCAGGGGATGCACAATCGGTAAGATTTCTGCCACACCCGCCTGCCCACATCTCCACGTCCTTCTGTCGAACTGGATGGCATAAAGCTACCAGTCGAGTTTTTTTTATCTTGCTCTGTCACTTGTGCCTTTTCGGGTAGCATCAGTTTCATGCAAGCACTGATTGCTGCTGACAATATTCACACGTGCACAAGTCAATGCAGATGCATCATTCGGCGTGAAGGCTGTGCAGCCACAGCAAGACGCTCGCATAGTAATAATGTTGGTGCAGATTGAACTGGATAACCTAGTTTCAACACCGCAGCAGCAACAGCAGCCTGCGCATACGCCTCAGAATGGATGGCACACGACAGGCAGCCCCACTGCGAGATCTCCCACAGGCCCCCCACCAGCCTCGCCCTCGCACAGTGCATACCATGAAAGGCAACCGTCCCCAGCCCGACCCCCAACCCATGCAGCGACAGGATTCAACACAACACATGCACCCAAGGCCCGCCCAATTAGCGCAACAGCCTCACTGAAAGGAATGCATGCATCAGCTTTTGCTCCGATGACACCGCGGAGCCTCGGTATTGCCACACTTCGCGGTCTGTGTAGTGCAGCGGATTGGGCACGCAACGGCCGGGTTCCTCGCTTGCAAATAGAGCGATGGCTCAACGGCGAGTGCCGTGCACTGACGAGCCAGATGCCAGCCACCGCGATCTTCGACCTGCTCCAGAACCATTCATGTGGTATGACTCCCACTACATCCATTGACGATTTCTTGCATTTTCTCCCGGTTCCTTTGCATGCATCCTCATATGTGCCATCTGGCTTGCTTCAGGCTATTGTGTGAAGCCGGTGGCATGCACCTCCTCAACACAATGCATCGAGTGCAGGGCGTTCAGGATCAACTGTGACGTATGCACCTCTACTGGATGCACTCTCCTCACAGCTCAATCAGATGCACTGGCAAGAGGCGACAGGCTTCACACAGGTACCTGTCAGTGCTCAGCCCAGTGCAAGTCCTCGCATGCCTGCGTCCCCCACCGCTGCGCAGATGTATGGCATGGCAGACTACCAGCCCCACGGTCGTCCACACATGTTCCAGCCGCAATCCCAAGAATCCTGGCAGGCATATCCTGCTCTGCAACACCCCCAGCACAACGGTGCCACTGCAGCTGCGCCTACCCTCGCTAATCAAGAACCTTACCCTTACTTCATGCAGGCACGGTGCCCTCCACCAGGTACCTCTGCAGTGTTGCCATGCATCATAGTTTTGGCGTGGTCACATAATGTCCACAGCAATTTTCATGTCATACTCCATTCTAGTACTTGTAATGCGCAACACTCTAGTTGACGTACATTCACTCATTGTTACCGCTTCTACACCTGTCTAGAATTGACTGCCTGACTATGATTCATCCTTGTTTCGTGAAGTGACGACAGACGTGTGGGTGTGTGCAGTGTGACCTGGCACCACGGAACCGTGCAGACTGTGATGCCTTTAACCGCTTCCACTTCCAGCGCCTTTCTGCTGCACGCCAAGCAGCTGGGGGTGGCATCACACCCAAGGTTGGCAACGATCCTCTGACGGTTTATGAGGCCGAGTATACAAAGCAGGTCGTCCGCAATCGATCAGCATCCCCTATGGGCCGTAATGATCCGCGCGCGCTCAGCGCCATGCCTGCCGGCCAGCGCGACCTCAGCCCTGGCGCTGCTCCCCCTGGTTTCCGCCCAGCAACTGCGCAACCGGCTACGCACTACCGCTCCATGTCTGCTGCCCCTGAGCGCCCTCACGAAGGATGGCAGGGCGCTCCCGGGGAGCCTGCAGCCCAAACACATGCGGGCCCTGAAATAGGTGGTTATGATGGGCAGCATTATGTGCCACTTCCAGGCGATTGCAGGGCTCCAAGTCCAGCGCGCTTCGCAGAAGTGCCTGCTAATTCCCAAGTACACATACATCCAGTGTTTGCTGCAGATCCTCAAATGGCAATGCAGCATGGTCCCGCAAACACGATGCCACCGACAGTTTCCTCATCACCTGTTGTTGGCCAGCCAGCACATGCACAAGGGGAGGATGGCACAAGTACTGATAAGCACGTGAGCTTCCAGCACTCTCCAGCACATCCCCAGCAAGTGATGCAGGACACAGATGCACACCAGAACCAACAGCAGCAAGCAAATGGGAGCGTCTCTCAAGGGAACTCTCCTGTGCCACCTCCGCATCCTGGTACAAGAGCTCCCACACCTACTGCTCCAGGATTGCAGCAGGCTGCTGCTGCATCCATCACATTCCGCCCTGATCAGGCGCATGACGCACAATCAGCAGGCACTCCCCCCACAGCACAGGACTTCAACAGGAGCCCCTCGCCAATGCACCCCTTCAGCAGACAAGCTGAAGGGGTGCAGACACCTAATGACATGCAACCCCAGCAGAAGCACGTTTTCGCAGCGCCTGATGCTCTTGCTGAGCAGATAGCGAATGGCGTTTTCGGTGAGGCAGTGATGCAGCAGCAGACCCGAGGCCGCTCCCCCATGCGTGTGGATGCAGACCGTGGCGATGAGAATGCACAGCCATGGAATGCTGGGGTGAGACCCTGCTTGGCACATACATCCTCATGCCATGTGTTTTCAGTTCTGTTAGCTGTTATTTACACATCCCCTGCGCTCTGCAAATGCGTCTGTATGTGCACAACTTGTTCCAAACTTATATCTTGCACCGTGTCACTGAAATCAGTAGCGAAAAATCAGCAGCTGAGTTGCTGTCAGATCAGCATGCACTTCATGGGTCAGCCTGAGGGATCTTGAGCTTGGAAGCAGTCTAGTCGGGCAGATAAGTGCACAAACAGAGATTCTCGTAACGATTCAGTGAAGCTCATTCGTGCGTCAAAATGCGTGAGGTTGAGCGGTAGCACGTGCATCCTGTTGCATGCTTATTGACAGGGCAGGTGGTACATTCAGGATAACAACCCAGTGCGCTCTAACCGTGATCCAAGCCCTGTCAAGCAGCTCCTCAACTGGAACGCTCCCGCACAGGAGTACAAATGCCCCCGCAGCCAATTCGGGCCCCGCCCAGAGACTGCTGAGAGTGTGCGCAAGTCCTACGAGCTCCAGATCCAGCAGCGTGAGGCGCTCCATGACACGTACGCACAGGCTGAGTCCAAGTGGCCCTATCAGCCCATTCACCACCCTGAGGCTAGATTCGCTTACTTCAATAGCACCAGGTGCCTTCCCCCCAGCAGCCTTGCACCATTCCAGCCGTTTAGTTTTCCGGTTTAGACAGCAGATGAAGCATCCCCTGACAAACAAAACGGGGAACCTGGCGCTTTCGTCTTTGTTGTGTGCTGCTTAGGTGCATGGCCCTGTTTCCGTGCACAGGACTTGTTTCATATACAAGTGCCAAGGGTGTGTGTCGTACATGTGCAGGTACATTGGACCCAAGCACGTGCGCAAGGAAGCCTCCAGTAATCGTCTCTGAGCAGGCAAATACTTCCCAACCTATCGTCGAGCAACAGTGCGGCTAAACATCTTGATGCATTGAAACGGACCTCAGAGATTTACACACCCACAGTCTGCACGGGGGGTTAGGTAGTTCGTAGTGTGGACAGCAGGTTGCACCGCCCAGTTGCGCCACCCTTTCTGCATGCTTCTAGAAACTTTGTATGATGGCATCATGTGAAGGATGTTGGCCCTGCAGAGCTTCAGGACTTCCATCACGCATACCCCATGTGGGAAATCGTTCTTGTTGATACGGTCTTTCTCATCTTGGAGCCAGTCCAGTACTCTGCCACTAGTCTCCGCCGCAGAAACGCTTCAGCACGTAGTCGAGTGGGAACTACAGGGTTCTCGTCAATGTTGCAGCTGTATCAAGTAGTCATGCTTCCGTAGTAGCCATTTGTGTGAGAAGCTAGCAAGCGCGTCTCTGTGCTGCAGCTGCTGGCAGTGATTTCTGTGCCGCCTGTGCTAAAAGTGTTGACGTGCTGAAGCTTTCGTGCTTAGTTTCAAGGGGTGATCATCTGGCACCTGCAGCATGTAACAACTTGATAGTCAAGGAGAGTGCAGTTGAAGCATAAGGCACCTCCATTCCACATGTGCCATCTGCCTGACACGGAACTTGAAAAGGTGGACCGTATCTGAATTGAGATTGTATGATTTCGCTGGTCCATGGTGTCTACGAGCACACCGAGTGCATGTTCTCATACTTCAGTCCGAAGTAGACGGGCGCGGACAAATTTCATGGAATTAACAGTACTTTGAGTGGAACAGTTGTGCAGCTGTATCTGGGGCGTTGCCCGATACATGTCACCTTGTCTATTCAGCGCTGATGTAACTGCAGCACGAGTGATGGCCCCTCGAAACAGCGAATGCCACTTACAACAACGGAGTTTGTAGTTCAGCTGCTCGAGACTCGCCTGGAGCAGCCAAGTGCTCGCACGAACGCAAGCACCTGAGTAGGCATGCAAGCAAGTCAGCAGCGCTTGGTCCCTTGTGATCACGGTCCCCTCCGTTTGGCATTACTATATAATATTTTGTAGTGTTCAACCCGTGGAGTGGCGATGATGAAGGCTTGTAGCCGTGGGAAAAGTGCTACCACAGTGAAGCACCCTTCCATTGGGCACGTACCCCAGGTGCCACCTGCATGCCTGAATCCATGCGCATGGGCGTGCAAAAATGCACGTGCTCCAACTACACACTGGTGCGCGCTGCCTCGCGAACTACGTTTCGCAGTGCTACTGCATGTCGGATGGATTCATAGCGCGTGCGTCGACAGTCTCAACCGATAGATGCTGCAACGGTGTCACAATATGTCTTGGAAGAATTTTCAACTTCGTACATTCATCTTCTGTACATTCATCTTCTTGCAGCTCCGATATGTACTGGTGGTGTCCCAGTCATCGCACTAGTAGACATGGTTCAAGTACTGCAGTATACATTCATCACGCTGTCCGCAAGAGGCCGCACGGGCAGCTTGCACCTGAGAACTACGTATACATGTTGAATTGAAGGCTGTGTGTTCTTTTTCAGGGGCATCTATGCTGTCGCCACAGCCAACTCTGCCACCATGACGGTTCAAAGCACAAACACGATCTGGGCGCCAAAGCGTGACTTCTCGTGTCTCTCGGTCGGGGACCCTGTCACTGATATTGTAGCTCAGGTTAGCAAAAAGACTCTCGAGGGTATAGTGGGTGGTGAAATCGGTGGATGCGCGCTCGTGGACTCCACACAGCTTGCGCAGTTGCGAAACAAGATTGTACTCGAAGCAAGCGACACACAAGAACTTCCCGGGGGCTCTGCGGCTAATGTAGCTGCATGTATAGCGTCTTTGAGTCCCGATGCCACTTGCCAGTATGCGCTTGCACTGCCTTTGCAGCCAGGTTAGTCGGCATACGCTACCTGATTGAGATCCACAACTTCAAACTTTCCTCTGAATTATATCAGGCTTACGTTTCGTGCACCTGCGCAGTTTCTCAGGCTCCATTGGGGCAGACGCCACCGGAACAAGCTACACTGCTCAGCTCCAGACTGCTGCCGTGGAGCCACACTTTGTGACGGCTGAAGCACAGCCCTCTGCAGTTTCTGTGTGCCTAGTGACACCTGATGGTCAGCGTACAATGCGGACCTGCCTTGGGGCAGCCAGATCGTATGAAAAGGAGCACCTGCCATCTGCTCTGATGCAGTCCATGCAGCTAATCCACTGCGAAGGATATACAGCATACAAGCCAGGTGTAATTGAGGGCGTTGCAGAGGCATCTAAGGCTGCTGGAGCCACATTCAGCCTGGACATGGCCAGCTTTGAGGTGATTCGCAACTGCTGGACGTCACTACAAGGCATCATCGAAAGCGGTCGGATAGAAGTATTATTCTGCAATGAAGACGAAGCTAGTGCGATCGTTAGTCAGTATGGTGCGTTTTTGGTAGCACCACTTTGATGTCACACCACAGAGTGGTTTGTACAGATATGCTGACACATCATTCCGCCCCTCTCGTCCTATTTCAGGCCAGCTACAGGTCTTTTCCTTTGTCAATATGCGCATGGCAGGATCAATAGCACATCTGCGAGCAAAGCGCTTCAAGAGCTTGAAGCAAGTTGCAAAGCGAAAATGGCAGTGCCAAGAACAGCATGCAGCTTACAAGCACATCAGCTAGCCTCCTGTCTGTACAAATCCTACCCACACGCCCATCAGTCACTTCAGCCTTGAGCACAAGCCGGAGACAGTGTGGCACACATGCAGGTCTCCAGGACACCACAAAGCAAGACTCTCTTGAGGATATGATACAGTGCGCCAGCAGCGTGCTGTCCCAGCACTGCAGAGTCGTCGTTTTTACACTGGGCGCCAAGGGGGCGGTTGCAGTGAGCTCGGGCCGAACAGCAAGATGCAGCGCAGCCAAAGTCTCTGTGGTGGACACAGTTGGTGCAGGTGACGCATTCTGCGGCGCGTTCCTGGCGGCATACATGCAGGGGGCTGACCTGCAGGCCTGCGTGGAGGTGGGGTGTGCGTCTGGCGCAGAGGCGGTGCAGAGCCATGGCGCGCGCCTGCCTGCTTCGTCGATCCAGAGGCTGCGCCACAAGCTCGACATGTTTGCTGTGTCGTCATGACGCAGCTCACCAGGGCGCCGTGTGCATAACCGTCTATGTTTATGTGTGTGAGTGAAAATGATAACAGAAATGAGTGTTGTGGACAGGCGCACCACAGACTGTTAGGTTGTGGTGTGAACAGCGCGGTGTCCGCCTGCATCTGGCAGCGCCTCTCATCTTCAGGGTGGCGATATGTCGGTGATGAGAAGTGACTCGGACCGGGAGTGCTTTCATTTCAGGCAGCGTTGCCTGTGCTGGTACTCAGGTGTCTGACTGTACATGCCTCGGATGTGTGGCCCTGGTCCGTGGGAAGCCAAGTTTCGGGGATGTACCTCCTGTGCGTGGGTGCTGATGTGCTGATGGTGTGCGTGGGTGCTGATGTGCTGGTGTGCGAGAGTGGCGCATCGATTGTCAGGGGTTGTGTGAAACTTACATCTACAGTGGCGCAGTGCTAAAGCGCGAAGCGTGCAAAGATGTAAGAACACTTGTAGCAACAACCCAAGGAGCAACCACACAGGAAGCACCACAAGGTCGTAAGCAACTTAAAGCAACAAACAGAATAAGCTGGAAGGAAAGCCTGCAGCGCCACAGAGACAGCGCCAAGCACCTTCACACAATCGTCACATGTCAGCAACGAGGTCGCGAGACAGCACAGCGCAGAACAGAACCGCCGGCTGGGGTGGCCCTCGCCGGGCACAACCAGGAGGTTCCACAGCAGGAGGACACCCGAGCGGCTGGAGGAGGCGACGGGAGGGGGAGGGGCCAGCAGCACGGGGTGGGGCAGGGGAGTGGCGGAGGATTGAGACTCCGGGGGAGAGGAGGGGGAGGGGGCCATGAACATGGTGCCTGGAGCGGGGGAGCCCAGCGTCGGAGGATGAAGGGGGCCCAAGCCGTGGGCGGCGGGAGGGGGCGCGGGGGCGGCGGCGCCGGGAGAGCCGGGGGGCGGGGGACCACTGGGCGAGAGCTTGAAGGAGATGGGGGTGGAGCCTGGGAGGGGGGGGGGGTGATCAGTAGGCGCAGGTGGCTGTGGGGACTGCCAGGCCCGGCAGGAGGGCCTTGCTATGTGCCTCAGCATACGCATGCGCTCGGGGCCTGAGTCGCTGCCTGCGGAACACTTTAGTAGCCAGGAACGACACCCAGTGCACACGTGAATGTGCTCGTATGGTTTGAGGCAAGCCAGACGCATTTTATTAATACTCTCGGGGGCGCATGCCTGCATGTGAAGTACACATAAAAAAAACGAATTCCTACCAATCATATGTTGGGACACATATATAGCTCCAGATCCACCAACGGGCAGATTCACACCTCCACCACACGAGCCGGAGCAGAGCCACCAGGTGTGATTCTACACCCGCTGGGATTCCCATCGAAATTGCAACATTGTGATGGTCGTAATATAGTCAAAACCACCGGAAGTGCAGCGAAGCACTGCGGACAACCCCGCTGAATCTGCCTCTACATGGATGTATACAAATAGGCATGCATAAACACACGGCAGGGGGTTCCTGATGACTTCCATATTGTTAAGCTGTCTAGCAGCGGGAAGCCCGGCCGCATCATTTGGGCCCTGTAGAGGCCTCAGAGGCACTGCTGGAGGTGGCCACTGTTGTGTCCCTAGAAGCACAACTCCACGCCCGGCTGTGGAGAATGCTGTGCACCCTCAGCGGTGCAGAGCAAGCAGCGTCCGTTGGGGGCCAAAAACATGTTGCTGTAGCTCCAACAGCCTCAAGTTCTCACATATGTGTACGCATTCGAAGTACCTTCCAGACGCCGCGAGGCCCCTCTGCAGCTGCGTCCAAGCCCTTCTGGAACCCTCTATATCACAGATCTATAGATGTGCAACATGCATGGCTCGCATTCGAGTGCTGCATGCGCATGCAGCGAGATGGTGGCTAATGGGCGACTGGCACTCCAGGGCCGCGGCACCAGATACCGCGAACCAGCAGATGTGATTGCAAGACCTCGCTTTTTGTCTTGGGATGCTCCTGGTGCGCGTGGTTCAGTGAGATTCATGTGCTTCGGCTCGAGCCGAGCTCCAATATTGCAAGTACGTAGGTGCTGGTCGCTGTCTCAAAAACACTGTTGCACTGCCCACTCGCTAGTCTACGCCGGTCCACAGACTGCGCTCGCACCCACAGTATCATCAGTGGAGGACTGCCAATCACTTTTGGCGGTTCGCGGTGTCTGGTACCGCGCACCTGGAGTGCCCAGCGTCCCATAGCCACGATCATGTCATGTACATGCATGCCCTAATTGTGCCCAAGAATGGAGTCCCAAGAATGCCAGATCTAGATCAACAACGTGACGGGTAAATGTATACATACATGTACCGTTCCCGGAGGCACACGATAACATACGCCATTCTCGACGACATATCTATCTCGCGTACTAGTGTTGACCACTGAGCACTACGTAGTATACGCGTTCGCCCAGCGCTTCGCAGTGGCGCATTCAACGGTAGAAGCTGACATTATGAATTTTAGTGGCATTGTGTCCACTTGTAGACGCAGAGGCGTGGGCAGTTGTGCGAGCAACGATGGCATGCAGCAGCGCCCTTAATGCAGGTGCCAGCACCCACGGCAACACGGCCGACATCAGTGACCGAAACATTGTCAAATTTTCGATCTCAATTTCTGGACGTGATGTCTGCGTAGTCATTCATTACGGCAGCGCGGAGCAGGACGAGCCAATAACTCTGCACACACACAGCGACTCTGATGCCTCGAAAGTTAGGAAATCTCTTTTGGCATTGACGTACGGCTCTCCCACACGAATCAAATACACTGTTGAGTCCCTATGTATTGCGTGACGTGCGTGTTTTACGCAACGGCTGCTTCAGCAGTGGCGCCAGGTAACAGAGGCTCACAAAACTGCAGATCTGGAACACAAAGGTAGCTAACTTATTCCAGGACAACAACTGTAGTTTTAATTCTTCATCACTGCAAACGTAGCAGAGGATGCGCACCAGACTGACAGCCTACAGCCCGGCATTGCCATCGACCACCTCAGTTGGGACCAGATTCAAACCCGGGACCTGTTACCCTTCAAACATGTCGCGCATTTGTGCTGAAGGTCGCAACCGCACTACGACGTCAAAGCACACGATAGTGATCGCCTTGAAGACGCCACAGATGTATTTGTTTTGTGCGCCAACTGCACCGGTCGACACACAGCGTGCCATACATGTAGGTCAACCAGCAGGTCGACAGGGCAACGGCAAGATCTGGCGGCTTTGCTGGGCGACTACAGCCGGCAGCATAGCGGGAAAGAGGCGCCCGCTTCTGTAATGTGCAGGCGCATGCATGCGCCTGCATATTCCTCATGCGCGCTTGAGGAATATGTGGGCCCAAGCTGATAACTCTCGGCAGTGCGGTCGGCCGCTGGGAGAGAGCCACAAGCTGGTTTTCAAGTCTCTATGGGGAGTTTCCCGAGCGGCTGTGGAGAGGTTGGCAGCCCTGAGGGCTGTCATCGAGCCTGCCACCGTGTGGCTAGAGGGGCTCGTCGCAGCCGATGTCGGGGCACCGGACCTTGTGCAGGCATTGCAGGTATACATGGCCCCCATGGATGCGTGGCATGAATTAGCACCCCACTCAGTTCTGACCCAGAGAAGGAAATGAATAATCACATTGGAATGTAGATATGTTGTGAACATCGCTGCATGCTGGAGGTCCCAAATTAGGCTACCATTGTATGGGATGTAGCCGGGAATAAACTGGTTTCAACCGGAATAAACTTTTAAGATCCATGCAATCGCTGTGCCATGCTTAGGCCTGCCGCTGCCCCAGGATGAAATCTGGTGGTTGCGGTCGATGGTGTTCAGCATGCATGCATGCAGGAGGCTGCTCACCCTGATGCATGGGAAAGGGTGGAGCTGATCGGAGAGGAGATCGTTGCGTGCTGGGCGGGGGCGGAACCAGGAGCAAAGCCTCTGCGACAGAGGCTGCGCAAGGCCCCCAAGGGGGCCCAAACGTTTATGGCCCGTCTGCTGCATGCCTACGAGCGCCACCCCACTCTGCACAGCGCCCTGGACTTTGCACAAGCTGCTGTGGGGCTGTACTTGGCGGTCACTAACGGGGGGGCCGCTGCAGTTCCTGCCTCGCTGGCAGTCGATTCGCTGCGTTCTCATCTCAAGGTGCAGGCGGGGGTGCTGGCGAAGCTGCCGCGGAAGCCTCAGGATGCCCCGCGAGGTTGGCGCACGACTTTTCTGCGCAACTCCAAAACCCAGGGCAGGCTGTTCCTGGCCGCAGTCTCCGTCTCCAACCCCACGTTGCTGTCCCCCGCTGCGGGGAGTGCGCTGCTGGGGCCGGTGGCCAACGGGGGGGGCTGTGCTTCATGCGGATCTCGCGGCTGCTGCACGCGCACTGCGAGCTGGCGCTGCAGCCCGACAGTACTTCGACAGAGTTCTGCTGCAAGTGGCGGAGGTGTTCACGTCTGCCGCTCGCGATGGAGACAACACACCTGAAGGTGACGGTGGTGATGCACATGCAACTGCACCTGCCTCTGCAAGGTGGAGTTCCCGCCCTTGTGTTTGCTCCCTGGCATGCCATCACACTGCATTGAATGATATTGCACACTTCTGTTGTGTCTTCCCCTTGCCCTGTGTAAGTGTTGCGATTCTGGGCGGATCTACCATACCAGTCACATCATCGCTCCTAGCGGTAGAATACGACCATCGTTCCTGGGTCGGGTGCTCTTGGCATTAGCCCAGAGCCTGCCAGTGAGTCACAGTGTTGTTAAATGTTTTCACTGTGACTCGTATCCCCATGCATGCATGCGTGCGTGTGAGCCTGCAGGGTCCAGGGCGCTGGCATGGTCAATGTAGTGCAAGCGCTGGTTGTTGGGGGTGGGCCAGGGCATCTCTGCGGCCACACAGCAAGTAACAAAACGCCTAACCAGGCCGCTACACCCTCCAACTGCTGCGGCAGCGCCGCTCCCGGCCACCCCCCCACCCCTCCCTCCCGCAGGTGTGCACCATGGTGTCTATGATTGATGCGGCACATATGCGTAGGCCTGTGCCAATATACGATTATGCATTTGCCACATCGTATATTTTCATACACCTAACAAATCAAAGTTTCTGGGGGATGTAGTGCCCATAAAACAGTCTCAACATCTCCATCAAAGAGATGATATACAAAAGTATACGTTTTCTCGGTGTATATTGGGCCAGGCCTACATATGTGCTGTGGTTTTGGCCATAGCAGGCAGTTTTTATCTTTCTTACACACCCTGTTTTGTGGATATTTCTTGTACGCCTGTGCGCGCTGCTTCATGCATTAAATCTTCATGGGAGATCTTGGAGACTGTTGCTGTGTGCGGGCATCGGCATGCCCGACGAAACTTGAGTGAAGTAAAGAATGCAGGGCCCGGCAAGAGCCCGCCTCTCCAGGTCGCAGCACAGGGGCCTCCAGTTGCGACACACTGCCAGAAGTTGGGGGCGCAGACGAGGGGTGCGCCACCGCAGGCGCCTCCAGCGCGCAGCATGACGCCTCGTGCTGCCAGCAGCGCTCTGCACTGAACTCGAATCTTGTTGATGGCCGCGACACACTGTGCACCCCCTCGCGTGCAAGTGTTGTCCCCAGACCTTGATCTGGAGTGGTGACGTGTTGTGCATGCGGCCACTGTACCCTGAAAACGGCATGATGCGTCACCGATGATGTGCTGCAGGCCAGGGGGATCGTTATTGACAACTGTTGTTAGCCACCGTCAGCCAAAATACTTAGCTTCTGTTGTGCTCACCCCGGACAATAGTGAATATTTGTATGGAACACCCCCCACCCAAATGAATACTTTATAATACATATGTAGTCTTTTCCCATTCCTTAACTATATGCATGCTGCAGGCCATGTGATGCTGCTGCGGGCTCTTGCGGTGGTGGCGTGCGCAGCATGGAGGCCTCTGCCATCGCCACTGCGCAGCACAGAAAGAAGATGCGGTGCTCACGTGTCTGACTGTTCATGCCTCAGATGTGTGGCCCTGGTCCGTGGGAAGCCAACTTTCGGGGATGTACCTCCTGTGCGTGGGTGCTGATGTGCTGATGGTGTGCGAGAGTGGCTCATCGATTGTCAGGGGTTGTGTGCGGGGGGGGGGGGGGGAGGCAGGTTCCCACTTTCACCCTAGAAGACGTTGATGTAAACATAGCCTGAGTGACGTCAGCGTGTAACATGCCTGCGTGATTGTGGCTCCTATGTTCTGCGACGCCCCATGATTGAGCTTACTTGCAGGCTCACGTGAAGCCGTTCCACATGCATGGCTGAGACCTGCAGCTGTATGCAGCGGACCACCGCACAGTCCAGAAACAGATAACGAGGGTATGTGCCTTCAGCGTACGCATGCGTTTGGGGCCTAAGTCGATGCCTGCGCACCAGTTTTGTTGCCAGGGACGATACCCAGTGCACACGTACGCGTGAATGTACTCATATAGTTCGAGGTAAACCAGACACAGCTCGCAGGGGCGCTACCTGCACGTGAAGTACCCCATCGGACACATCAAACTTTTCTTTAGATCTTGCCGACGGGCGGGTTTACACCTGCGGTGCACTAGCCGGAGCAGTGGCACTGCTGGCGGTTGTCACGGCTGTGGCACCAGTGGCTGCAGCCGCACAACTCATGATCAACGGCCAGGACCTGTGTCGTTCGTGCGAGGTCGAGCTAACATTGTGCACCCTCAGCAACGCAGAACAAACAGCGTTCGTTGTATTCCAAAGGCTTTGGCTACCATTTACTGCTGTAGCGCCAACGTAAAGTTCGCATATGTACGTTCGAATTCGAAACTTACAAGTACCTTCTAGACGCACGAGGCCCTTCTGGTAGCTGCGTGTAGCCTCTTCTGGAACCCTCTACAGACTTCTGCACGAGTTTCTAAGCATGATTAACGATCGCAAACAGCCAGCATGCGCACGAGGCGCTCACTGGCAAGCATTCATAAGCTTGCGGCCTTCGTCTCGACCTCCAAACGGTTCTTCGAAACCGAGCACCAGATCCAGATCTTCTCTAGATCTAGATATATCCAGCCAATTGAACCTCTTTTCAGCCCTCGTTCGCACACCTGGAACATTATAATTAGAATGCCAGTCTGTACTGTAGCGCATCCAGGCTGCTTCGATCATCCTTTTTCGTTTGGGCGACGCTCCTGCCGCTCCAGGATGGCGGAGGCGGTGCCGCCCGTGACATCATCCACGGTTGTGCACTTCAAGCCGTTGGGGAAGCGCAAGCGTCAACGCCTCATCCTTGTAGATGTCAAGGAGGTAAGCCCTGCCACATTCATGCGCAGTTTGTTCAGCTGTTGAATGTTTGGAACCCCACAAGAAGGTTCTCGCCTCCTGTTTCCGTCCACATGCGGATGACGTCATCCTCTGCCGACTCGCACAGCAAACGCATGGACAAAGGTGCCGCAGAAACTATGACTAGTAGTGCCTCACCATGCACCCGCAGCGTCTGTGGCAGCTTTCTAGCAGCGTGCATGGCATACGCATGTTCCGCTGTGGTGGCGATGATGGTGTAGTGATATCTAGCATACTCCCCGAATCATTTACGGATAGTCCCCGTATCGGGGACGCCGATCACCCTCTGTTTTTTTGTCATTTTTTGTTGGCTGTTATGAAGAGTTGTTTGTTCTTGTCACTTGTTGCTGGCTATTTGGGTTCTTGCCTATTTATTTCCTTTCCGATTGGCACCCAAGAACAGCTTGTCGGAAACCAGGCAATACCCAGGAAGGGCTTTGGCATCAGCACCCCCAAAGCGATAGGATAAAGACAGACAGCCACGAGCCACACATGGCCAGGGAGGTCAACACAAAGGCTGCAGAGTAACGCCCCACAATGCCGCAGGGAACTGTAGCTTTGCTGCAAGCTCGCGACGCATAATGTGCTGCCTGACACACCGCGTGCATTTGCAGACGGACAGCGCAATCGAAGTGAGGGCAGACGTGCCAGGGGTGAGCAAGGAGGCCATCGAGGTGTGCTGCATGCTTACCCCACCTTCCTTCCCTCCCGACCATCACAACCCCTAATACACACATGCTGGTGTTGCCAGACATGGAATGCAGCGCATGCATGACTGCTGTGTGCTATTCTCTATGCTTTGTGCTTCGTGGATTGTTCCGGTGCCCACCTGATCCGTTTTCCTTGGTCTGGTTAGTTGCTTGCTTGCTGTGTTCCAGGGTTCAGTGTGCGCTTGACTATTGGCCTTCCGCGTGCGTGCCTTCTGCCAGTCCCACTCACTGTCCCACTCACTCACTGTGCTTTATCATCCCACAACATATGGTACAATCAGATACCGACAGACCATCACGACTTTTGATCAAAAGCTGTATCAGGAGTCGAAGCTGCAGCGAGGGCAGCGCGTCGCCTCCACCTCAACAGCTGCAGAAATCTGCACAGTTGGCACCTGCCCAATGTGTACCTGCCCAATCGTACCCCACACCTAATACCTACCCGTTTGTTTTCACCTTGCACGATTCACTGTGATGCTGATATGTTTTGCATGCCCCTGGGCCATGCATTCTCATCTTCACCTGCGTGTTTGTGCACGGCATCCTGCAACCTGAAGCAGGTGTGTGTAAGGTTACAGGCATAACTCCATAGAATGGCTCATGTACCATCGAATCATCGCATGATCAAAATCTCTTGCCACCGGCAGCTGGTCAGGCTCGGCGCATCATGTGGAGGGCCGCTGCTGCAGGTCTCCTGCCACAACCACACGCTCACGTTGACTGTTAACCAGGCGAACAAGAAGAAGAAGACACCTAGTGGCGGTGAGGGGCAGGGGCAGGAGGGCGCGCCACAGCCTGCTGCAGAGCCGCCTGCTGCAGAGGGCGCTGCCACGTGGCACCGGGAAGAGCGGCAAAGGGACTTTGCTGTGCGGCGCGTGCTGCTGCCAGAGGCTGCTGACGTCGCTGCTGCAGAGGCTTCGTACAATGACGGCGTACTGATGCTTAGAATTCCAAAGAAGGCCGTCGCAGACACACACGTGACGCTGCCTGTTGAGTGAGACGCTGCGGCGAGTGGTGGCTGCTGGACGCTGGTGGCATGGTATTACGCTTCATCACCATGTGAACGGAGTTGGCCTGCGCTGTAGTGTGTGTTGCGGTCAAGGGCTGTGGGTGCGTGTTTGCCGGTGCACTCCCTCCCCCCCCCCCCCTCCCTCCACACACATCAGTTTGCGGTGTGGATGCTGCGGTGCACGATGGAGGCTGCCACGGCCCGCAGCTTGCTAGCAGTGAGATAGGCAGCATAGCGTTCTATCAAGCATGGGTGGGTGGATGCTTGGCGGTGGAAGCTAGGGGCATGAGCTGCAGAACCAAAGCTGGCGCCGTCGCAGGCAGGGGATGGAAATTATGCCATCCCATAATTTTGAGCAGCGATTTCGGACATCAGCATGCCTCTCCCCGTAGATTTGAGGGAACGCAGTGCAATGTGCCTACCTAGATATACGATCAAGAAGCTGTTCCTTGCCTGAGCGTGCTAGCTGCACGTGTGGCTGTGGGGGTGCCGCGCGCAATCCCAACCATCAGATGCAAGCGCCTCAGTTGGTGCTGCGGGCGCTTACAGGAACATCTCTCAGTGCTACTCCTAGACTTGTGACGTGCCAGCCGTCAACATTTAATACATGTGTAAAAACATTCAACATGTCTAAAACTTAGTACCGCGATGAAACACTGCAGCCTCTGCTGCTCCCCGCCACGTGCGGTCACTGCTGCACCAGCAAACCTTCCAGTTGTGCAACATAACACGCATGCGGTTCTACTAACCGCACACATGGAGCGACAAATATCCGCACATTGCATGCTCTGTATGCACACCTGCACGCAGGCATGCGGCCGCATCACACGCACCAGGGGCCCCATGCCTGCCCTGTACCTGGCCACGGCAGGTGTTCGGAGTGGAATAACACAGCACATGCGCACAATCATCTGAATGGGCTGTGCACATGATTGTGCACAGCACAACCATACCCCCGTTCAGATCCTGGTGGGCGGGGGCCTGGGGGGGGGGGGTCGTACCAAGCCTGCTGGCTACTGAAATCCAATCCAACCTAACCTCACGCCACGACTCCATCGAATGCGAGTCGTTGGCATGCATGCATGCATGCGTGCATGCGTGCATCCACCACCAACCACAACAGGCTCACTCTTTTCAGATGACAATCTCCCTGACAGGAGGAACAGGAGGAACGTCGGTGCTCTCAGAGGTCCCTGAAGATACAGGCGGCGCGGCTGGCGCACAGTGTGCGGCGAGCCACTCCAGCATGGAGGCCTGAAACTCCTCCTTGCACACGTCCAGCTCCAGGTTGTGCTTGGCCTTCGTGAGCAGCACCCAGGTGCGGTCGCGCGACGGCATGTGCTCAAGAGCTGCGCGGGCCGTTTCAGGAGTACAGGTGACGTCCTGCTTGCCATGCAGCATCAGCACTGCATGCATGCGCTCACATGATGAGATGATCTCATGAGAGCTGCAGCGGCAGCTGGAGGTGGCATGCGGCAGCAGAGGCCTCTGCCCGTTGAATGAAAGATGAAAGACGTTGATGTTGAGGGGGCCTTGCGTTTTTTCATAGTACCCAAATTCTACATGTCCATGTGTTTGTTATAGTGCATGACGTATGTGCTGAAGTAGTGAGGTGTGGGGCCTGTGATGCGATAGGGGGGGTGCTGGATGGATGTCGCGCGTCCTGTCCTCCCAGACGCATGGGTTTGTTAAAGGCAAACTCGTGGGGTATGCGGTGCGGTGAAGCCACAAGTTCAGCAATGTCGCATGCAACACGTCGGCAATGCACAAGTACCTGAAACGCGTATGTACGTGTACTTGCAGCGGTTTCAGGCATCGGTTGGTCAACCAGTGCGTGCGCAAACGAGAAGAAATCAGTTTGACGGGTGGCTACAGGGGTGCGGAGGGCAGGTGCGCACCAGGGCAGGTGATGTTGGGCAGCTGCTGCGGCAGCACCTTCATTCCCTCCAGCATGGAGCACGCCGTGCACACGCGCACAGCGTCCTTGATGTTCATCGGATCGTCCCTCATCATCTGCGCCTGCACAGCTGCATGCATGCTTGCTACATCTGTAAGAACATAGCCCGACGTCGGAGATCGCATGTCCAGTGGGTAGCGCAAGGCAACGCAAGGCAAGGTAAGGTGAGGTGAGGCTGGCGGGCTATGTTCCAACAGAACCATCCTGATCCAAAAGTATCCGATCTGGTGCGAACTTCACGCTGTGAACATGTGCCGCGCACAGTATCGAATCAGTGCCTTCCGCACAGAACCCTCTGATGAAAATTAGAAAGGCCCAACTAAGAAACAAGTCCCTGGGGGCCAAGAAAATGCTCTATACAGAGCGCGCTGGACGATCTCGCGTAACGGGAGGGGGGCAGATGGAGTGCGCACCGCTTCGGCGCTGACACAGAGAGTCTCAGGTGCGAGTGCGGGCACCAGCTTCGCGTTGGGCATGACTTTGTTCAGCAGCCCCGCGAAAGGCTCCTGCATGCGCATCACCAGCGTGCGCTCCACCCCTGCAGCCACGCATGACAGCACCGCGCCCGCCGGCTGTGGGATTTTCCCTCTACCTAGCACATGCATCACCTGCATGCATTCACACGAATGATGGTAGCGCCTGCGACTGCGTCATGGCTACCTGGGGCAAGCGGCACCTGAGCGTGCGGCATAGTTTATAGTTTAGTTTCGAATGTACAGCAAAGGGTTCTCTCTTCAAGATGTGTTGATGGAGGGGGGGGGAGGGGAGGAGAAAGAAGACGTGCAGGTACAGATACACAGAAACACACACATAGGAGTACAGAATAAACATAGATACATACATAAATATAGAAATATAGAAGAGTAAACCTTAGTCGTACTTCTGTCTGGCCACTGATGCAGACACTGGCTCGCACGTTGCATGCAGAAGGGATCATGCAGCATGCATCCAACTGTCCACAACGAACGCATGTTGGAGCAAGTTTCAATACACCTTAATACATCTTATTGCATGTTGTTGCTACGACTATGCTGTCCGGGCCTGCCGCGGTCGGAACAGTAAAGCACAGCAAATCACAGCAAAGCACAGCACAGCGCAGCGCAGCGATGAGTCCACAGCGCGGCGCACCACAAGGCCGCCCATGGAGGCACCAGAGAGGAACATCGGGGGGGGCTTTGCCTGGCTGCTGCGCCACGGCTCGACCACCTCTGTGAGCATCTGCTCAAAGTCATCCACCAGATCCGCAAATCTCTTGATCGCAAACCTGCAGCACACGCACAAGTGCTCCCCCACAACCTCAACCCAGCAGTTACGATTCTCTGCGAATTTACCATGTCAGTGATATCATCAGTCGTAGCGGTAGAATGCGACCATCGTTCCTGGGTCGGCGCTTTCGGTATTAGCCCAGAACCTAATACCAGCCATCTTGCTAGAGTAGTTCATGAGTGCCCGCCACAACTGGCAGGGGGCGCTAGAGGTGTGTGATAGCGCCCGGAGTGGCTTGTGCAGCTACACAGGGAGTGATGTGCGCTACTAAAGCGCTTATGCGTAGGCCTGTGCCAATATACGATTCTTCATTTGCCACTCCGTAGACGTATACATATGCATGAAATGTGTATACATATGCATGAATTGCTGCCAAAGCCGTACGTATTTCATGCACCTAACAAATGGAATGTTTCTGGGGGATGTAGTGACCATGAAAGAGTGTCAAAATACCATCAGAAGGAGGATATACGAAATTGCACGTTTTCTCAACTACCCTCCGTGTAGTCTCACATGCCCTCCATATAATAGCACAGGCCTACTTATGCGTGGCCATCAGGAACTGTGCGTTAGCCTCTACAAATGTTGGTGGGCTTCGCCTCCCTCCCCTGACCCCCTGTAAGTTCTATCGGCCCATCACCATCTGGGGTGAGAGCTGTTAATGGAGGTGAGAGTGTGTGTGACGTGTGTGCAGATTTGGGAGGAAGCAGCAGTGCCTTGGGTCTGCACCTGCTTGTATCCTGCAGTGGCTCCGAGGCCCCATGGGCATGTACATCAAAAACCCACACTGCAAAGCCATTGCTGCTGAGTATCTCACTTGCCTGCATTCACTGCTGAGTATCTCAGCTTCCTGCATTCATTCAATGGTGCATGCGTGACGTAGTGGCTAAGACTGGCCTCTCGATGTTGCAGAGCATCAACATCTGTCCATCGTTGTCTTTGGCAACACTGTTGCTCGCAGGGCTGTTCCAAACATCGTGCTGCATGCAAGCGATTTTCAAGCATAGCATGATATTCACTGGTACTCTCTACCTGACCGCTTCAGCAGATCACTGTTCACAAGGACTGGGCTGGAGTTTGAAGTAGTGCTCACGATAGCCACTGTGCATAGCTACAAGCGCTTCAGGCCATTGGGCACCATTCGTCAGATGCTTACCTCCTTGTACTTTTCTGCGTAGTCTCCAAGGCCATGATGTCGTACTACAACACCTTTCAAATCCACTCCAGATGATGGTTCATAGAGCCAAGTTTTCAACTTCTGGTTTCTGTGCACCCCTCATCGCTCAGTGACATATAAATTCGTGAAAGGAGCATTTTAGAGCTGCTGGACAGAGATTCGTATGCAATAGAAGCGCAGGACGTGCCTGGTGTTGGTGAAGGAGCCTTCTGTCGCACGCATTCTGTGTAGAGCCGCAAGTGCAAGAAAGTCGCTATATAGTTAGTATGTCCTTGATTCTATGACAGCATCGAGCTGGGCGTGAAAGGAGCTAACGGTAGTGGGCCTGCAGTGAGTGGACCAATCGATTAAGGACACCGTTTCAGATTCCGAGGATTGGAATCACTAGTACAGTTGCTTGCGTAACAATGTTTATCGTGTGAACGCCAAGAGAAAGTGCTGGTTAAGTCTGTGTCGTACCCGCAACAGGCAAGGCGAGTGACTCGTCACTTCTGAGGCAAGACGCTACACATGCACGCTTGACCCGCTGCGATGGCACATGGAGCTTCAGTGGAGCATACGTCGACGCTCCAGGAATGCTACGACCAGGTTTCATGCAGGCATCATGAATTCTTAATGGATGTAGGACACCAACACCACAAAGCGAAGCTGCGCAAACACATCGATTCTCGACTTGCATTGTGAACTCAGAACCTAAGAAAATGACTATAGTGTTGCATACATCATGTTTGTGGGTTGGAGTTATACCCTTGGTGCATGCAGAAGGGTTTCCTCCTTACTCGCCCCTGACAGTGAATAAATGTTGGCATCATGGCTGGCCCCCCTCGTGTCAGAATCTGAGGTGACAATCAGCGAAAATAACAAGGTTCTGCTGTGTCTGGACTTCCCACATTCAAAGCTAGCGGCAGAAACATCGTCAAGAGCAAACCCCTCTGCAAGCCCCTCACAGCTGCGCTTGAGAACATCAGGGCATAAAAATGAATAAATAAATCAGTCGGGGACTACGCCATACTCATTTGGAGCTTCGGCCTCAGCGCCACAGTGGTGGAATTAATGCATTTCGTTGAAGAGGAAACCACCAGAGACCCTTTACGCACCCGGCTCAGAAGCTCGTATCAAACACAAGAAGAGACCAGCAAGACATCCCTCGTCATGTTCGGTAGCTCATTCCAGTCGTTCCAAGCGGTGTCATAAGTTGTTCCAGGCGCTGGGGGACATCGTGCCACGCACTGCAAAGGCAGGTCACACCGCCTCCAGCTGTCATCTTTGCCACAGGCAGACCCCTCGCCACCATGCAAGGCTGATGGCGCCCCCAGAACTGTGTGTCGAAACTTGGATGACGTACGCTGACGTAATAGGATGACGTAATAAGATGAGCATTGAACGTGACTGTGGGATTCACTCATGTTTGGGGCTGTAGAAGTGAGGGCATCGAGAGGGCTGGAGAAGATGAACTGGAAAGCGTTGTTGCGGTTCATGGAGCTACGAACATGCAGGCAAAGGAAACTTGTGGTGTAGAATCCCAGTGTGATGGCTGTAGAAAGGTGTGTGCGGCATATCAGAGAGGGCACACCAGAGCAACATCTGCAGCGGCGCTTTCGGTATTAGCACAGAACCGAGCACCTGTCCTCTCAGTGCTAAGCCCGAACAGATATAGCCACGTACACCTACCAGCCCAAAGCACAACAAATCAACACCATGCATACAGGTGCCGGCGCCTCACCAGCCCCCCAAGCCAGGGTGCGAAGCGCCCTTGCAAGGCTTGTACAATCTTTCTTGGAGAGAAAGAGAGGGGTTGTAGATGTAGGTGCTAGAAGGCTAGTTGTAGTTGATATATAAGTGCTGGTTGTTCCCAGTTAGCCCCTTTTTCAAGTTTTTGTGGTGTGGTCAGAGCGGTCTGCAGAGCCATGGCAGTTCCCCCCCCCTCCCCCCCCCCCCTTGAGGCGCAAGCAGGCAGGATTCCAGGCCAACCCACAGAGGTGCGGGGGCTGTCTTATATGGAGGGGACAAACAGGTGGGGCACCCCAAAAAGTATATTTTGTAGTGAATCAGCAGTAAGCACTAAGCTAAACGTGCTGACTTCACCACTCACAGAACTATATATTGCCCTACTGGC